>JAABKJ010075445.1:101017432-101102414 GCA_011634705.1 Andricus grossulariae | reverse complement strand
AAATTAATTTTGAACCTTAACCGATTAATCTTCAATCAGACATTTGCATCTTTAACAAAAAAGATTAAATTTTTACCGAAAGAGATTTTAAATTAAAAAAATATATTTTAGTCAAGAAAGAAACAAAATTTCAATCAAATTGTTGAAGTCATACCAAAAAAACGAATTTTCAACGAAACAGTTGAATTTTCTACCAAGAATTTTCAACATAATGGTTGAATGTTTAACAAAATAATTTAATTCTTTTGATTTTTTTAATTTAATTGATAAAATGATCAAAGGCTTTGCAATATTTTAAGGTAATCTTTTTTAATTCTTCGGTATTTTCAAGAGATTTACAAAATTTCAAGGTATTACAAAAGATTTTTAAGGATTTGAAATATTTTAGGACATTTGAAAAGATTACCAGAAATTGTTTATTTATTTCAATAGTTTCAAGCGGTTTCGACTTTGAAATATTTTAGGGTATTTTAAAAGATTCCATGGCATTTTCAAGAGATTTAAACCATTTTAAGGGATTTCCAAAGTTTTGAATAATTTTAAGGGATCTTTTAAATTATTTCCAATTCATTTTAACTCTTTTGCAGTCATTAGTCACTTTTTCATATATAGTTTATAAATATTTTTTGCAATTCATTTGGAAAATGCCCTGAATTCGTATTAATTTATCCTGAATTCTTTGGAATTCTTCTTAGGATTTACATCAAGTTCTTTTGAATTTTCTTTCATTTTTCTAAACTCATTTCAAACTTGCTCAATTCAATGAATTTTTCATATTTTTTTATATAATTGTTTTCAATCCACTTGACTGCTTCTTAAATTAAGCTTGATTTTTTATAAATTGTATCGAATCCTCTCATTTCCATTATTCCTCTAAATTCACTCAAATTTTACTGAAATCAATGGAATTTTTTCGATTTAAACTTTTTTTCAATTCATTTCAATTCTTTCATGGTTATAAATTAGTAGTGTTTCAAAAATTTGAACAACAGGTCTTATAAATATTTTTTGGAATTCACCCTGAATTCTTAATTTTCTCTGAATTCTTTTAAATTCTTTTGAATTTTCTTGAATTTTTCTAAGCTCATGTCAAAGTTACTGAATTCAATGAAGATTTTATATATTTTTTAATTGTTTTCAATTTATTTGAATTCTTTTTTAAATTCACCTTGAATTTTTATGAATTTTTTCGAATTCTTCTCGTTTCCCTTAAATTCCTCTAAATTCATTCTAATCTTATGGAAAACAATGTTTTTTTTTTTATTTTCAAATTTTTTCTAATTCATTTGAATTCTTTTGAATTTAAAAAATAGAAACTTTGATAATTTATAGACCAAGGAATAACAATATAATATCCAATATGGCGACCACATTTTTTTTAAATTATTTATTTTCTATCAAACCCATTTTTCAGTTGTTCTTTTGGTCACTGATTCTAAATTTATCATCAAAGCTTCTAAATTCAAAATGGCGAATTCAATATGGCGACCAAATAAAATTTTTTTTATAAATCTCATTTTATAGTTGTTTTTTGAGTCACTAATTCTAAATCGATCATCAAAACTTATAAAAACTCAAAATGGCGGATCCAATATTGCGACCACATTTTTTTAAAAATTATTTATTTTTTATCAAACTCATTTCCTAGTTATTTTTGGGTCGCTGACATTGATAATTTATAGACCAAGGAATAACAATACAATATCCAATATGGCGACCACATTTTTGAAAAATTATTTATTTTCTATCAAACCCATTTTTCAGTTGTTCTTTTGGTCACTGATTCTAAATCTATCAACAAAACTTTTAAATTCAAAATGGCGAATCCAATATGGCGACCAAATAAATTTTTTTTTTATAAATCTCATGACCAAATTAAAATTCGATAATTCTAAATCCATCATCAAAACTTCGAAATTAAAAATGGCGGATTCAATATCGCGACGAAATTTTTTAAAAATTAATTTTTTTTCATGAAACTCATTTTCTATTTGTTTTTTGGGCCTCTGATTCCAAATCCATCGTCAAAACTTCAAAATTCAAAATGGCGGATCCAATATGGCGACCAGATGAATTTTTTTTTTATAAATCTCATTTTATAATTGTTTTTTGAGTCGTGAATTCTAAATCCATCATCAAAACTTCGAA
The DNA here is from genome assembly GCA_011634705.1 of Andricus grossulariae. Classification (NCBI taxonomy): domain Eukaryota; kingdom Metazoa; phylum Arthropoda; class Insecta; order Hymenoptera; family Cynipidae; genus Andricus; species Andricus grossulariae. The sequence goes on along the minus strand of JAABKJ010075445.1, from coordinate 101,100,266 downwards.
ATAATAATAATAATAATAAATAATATAATAAATAATAATAATAATAATAATAATAATTAATATATACAATTATATAATTACAGGTGTTATGAATAATTTTTTGATAAGAGGCGTAGTTTTTGTTTCAATCGTAAAAAATAGTTTAAAAAATATAATGTTTTGTAAAAACACAGAAGAGACGACAAAAAAATAGATTGACAAAAGTTGTTTAACCAAAAAAGATATACAAATTTTTTATAAACTCGTGTGGTAAAAATACATCCAGGATGAAAAATTAACCTATTGGAAAAACGACACAAGGTACAATAACATTTTATTTTATAAAATTTTCCGACTAAATTATATCTACAAATCTTAGAATCACTTTACGCTAGGATGCGTATTTTTGGTTCAAATTGTCAAAAATAACATCGAAAGTAAGCGAATTAAATTTATGGAAAAACAACACAAGTTGCAATAAGATGTATAATAATTTTTCATAGGATGCTCACTTTTTAAAATTATAAAAACAAATCAATTGAAATGGGTATGTTTCAATAGCAATGCATATTGTGAATTTTAGTAATATAGATTTATTGAAATGATACATTTTTCAGGCTACATAGCTGAGATTTAAATTTAATGTAAAATAAGAAACAAATAATAAAATGATCATAAGAAATACAATTTCTAGTTTATTTTGCAATATCTGAGTGAGCAATCCTAGGCCGAGGTACAGAAATAAATTTAATATGCATTTGATATAATAGTGTTGAACATAATGTAGAAGAGTTCGCATTTTGGAGAAAATCGAGTGCGAAGCACGAAATACGTGGTGAGAATGTGTTCCTTAAAGCTGAAGGAGCTTTAACCAAAGAAAATTCACAATAATAAAATTACAGTTGTTAAAGCTTTGACATTTAATTTTGAAAGGTCTGTGGAGAAAATGTGGGAAAAATACAAAGACCGAGCGCGTAGCGCGAGGTAAATACTTTATCGAGCGTGGAGCGCGAGAACCAAATATACTTTTTCGTTCGTTCATAAAATCCGTCAGAAAATGTAAAAAATTAAAAGACTGACAAAATGGCCGTGTTTTTTCTGAAAATTTTTAAAATCAATTATCTCAAAAAGGCCATTGTTTTATTTCATCTTCATTTTACTTTAAGTTCGTACTGATATGGTACATCTATCTCAAAACCGTTAATCTTGTGACCGCGTCTTGGAAAAGAGAAAACTGGATTTACTTGAATGAAAAATTAAAATTTTGCATTTTTCCAATAATTTTTAATTTGCGTTCTTTCGAAATTTTCTCAAAAATATTAATAAAGCCGGCTATAAATGTACTTTTGTTGGAAGAATAAAATTGTCTAACATTTTGTGAACATAATTTTTTTAACTTGTAGATTTACACATTAATTTTTGTTATTTTTTAAAATATTAGAAAATTGTATTGTTTTCAGAAAAATACAATTATAGCTGACTATTAATATTTTGACTTTCTTCTTTTTAGGGTAATAGTAATGATATTAATCTCTGATTTATTACATGAACATGAAAGTGGCGTAGAAAATTTTTTATTTAGTTTTTGTCGGAAAGAGGTTTATTTTATTAAAAGTAAAGTTTCGTAAGATTCTTTCAAAAACCAGTTATATATTTATGTCACTAATCTTAAATAAAAAAGGCAAAGGGATTTTCAATTTTATTTAGACTAAAAATCATATTTTCATTGAAACAGGCTTCAAAAATAGTAAAAATTAATTTTTCGACTCCTCATTTCTTTCAAAAATATAAGTTGCCTTAGAACTTAGCAAAACTATATTTTAAACTCATTTAAAATTTCTTTTCTAATCATTGAATATCATGCTTAAAATGATAAAATATAAAATTTGAATAATAGTATATTGTGTATCGAGGGTGTAAAGCAGGCTATTTTGACGAGTGTGAATTTGCTGCCCGACCTCATCCCTATGATGCTTATTAAACTTGATGTTTGTTTTTGGTAGATATTTTGCGAGAAGCGTGCTTGCAAAAAAAGTGAAATTCTAACAAAAATACTACTTATGAAAGAAGTACGCAGTTCACAGGAATATTAATATTTTATTTATCCACGTCCAAAGGTAATCAAAGTTGTAAGAGTAAAAAAGCCAAGTACGAATAGTAGAAGTTTTATAAAAATAAGTGCTTTTTTAATAAAAGGAATTAGTTCAATGAATTACTAGAATACATTTTTTTTAAATAAACTTGTATTTATAAAATTTCTACCATTTTTATTTGGATTTATTTTTTAATTTCACTATTTTAATTGCCTTAAACATAAAAAAATAAAATAATAATATTAATGCACTTTGCGAAATTTTGTCACACTTATTGTTTTTGGTGGTTCGATTCCCAAAGCCGGAAGGGAGGCTGGATGTATCATAGAACGGTGTTGAAGCTCCTGATTGTGAAGCTTCTGGTAATCATCGAAACATGATCCGCGGCCGTCATACTTCAAAAAATTCTGAAAGATCTTCTCGTGACTTCAGTCAATTAAAATTTCATGACGGATAAACTTTTCTATCCTCAATCACATGTCCAAGAAATTTGATACCACGTCACATGATTTCAGCTTTCTTCTTATTCTTTTTTAAACTGTACTCAGAAGCCGTGCCTAGAACTCTTCCTCAACCTTTCAAACCTTCTTCATAATCAGGGGAAGGCAGTATTATGCCTTCGATGTGAAGAAAACATGAACTTACTTCAATCAATAATCTGAAAACAGTATCAATAAATTTCTGCGATTCAGCAGAAACTTCACATAAACTGAACGGAGTCACTAGACATTCAAGTTGACCCTCTCCTGTTACGTATGCCGTATACTTGCGACTATCTTCACATACTGGTACGGTTTAGAAACAATTTTTTTAATCGATTGCCGAAAAAGCACGAAAATCTTCAAGCTTATCTACCAAATCTTGGATTACAGGAAGAGGATAACTATCTCTAACTACAAAGCGATTCGATTTGCGAAAATCGATGCAAATGAACAAGGCTGAACTTTTTTTTTCGAGTTACGCACTGCTCATTTTGTTTGCTCACAATTTCAGTTTCTGCAGGCGAAAAATGTTTCGCTTATTTGAACATCAGGTATATATTAGAAATCCAATGAAGGTTCAAGGACAAGGTTAATTCTAGATGGAAATACAGTATCTGTTACTTTAGTTAATTTCACATCATCAAGTCCGCTTACAAGTCACATTGTTTAATCACATTGTTGCCAATAACGAAAATGTAATCTATCGTATCATCAGAAACTACATAAATAGTGTTAGGAAAATGGCCATCGTCAATATTTATAATTGTCTGGAAAACCCTGAAAGTTTCTCTTCCTTGCTGACCAACAAGATAAAATAAAATGCGAATTAAACATACTTGTGCGCCGGTATCCACCAGAGAATCTACTTGAGCATCATTGACCTCGACCTGTTTTCCAATTATATTATATGGCTTCATTTTAGAGGTATCAACTAAACTTTGCCACCATAGTCGTAGTACCTTTTTACCTTGCTGTTTGCTTCTTTCTTCGCTTATGGTGGTTCTTTCTTAGCTTCTGATTGATTCTTCTTTTTGAATTTCTCTTGAGTGGCAGTCTTTTCTCGCTTTCTTTATTTGATTTCCTCGTAGGCTTTTATCTTCTTCTTTAATTGTTGCTGAGCTTTTGCTTGGAAAAGAATAGCTTTGTTTGCTATTACGCCATTTATTCCATCTCCTGCATACTGTATAAGAGCTTCAATTTGAATTTTACCTCTAGCAGGCAACTCCTTCATGATTAGAAAATACTTCTTTACAGTCTCGCCTATCTTCATTTTCCACTTTAATTAAGTGGCATGAAGTTCAGCACTCTTGGTTTTGAAAGGAAACTTACCTTGATAAGCAGACTTAAGTTTCTTTCACGTTGTTAGATTCTTTTTACTTTGAAGAAATAACTTTGCCACTCCTTCAAGTTATTTTTTTAAGAAAATCAGCGTTTAGAAGTCGTCTCATTGGTAAAGAGTAGCCATATCCTCGAAATCCGAAATCCATAATTCGGCAGGATAAGTGTCATTACCGTCTAGGGGTCGATTCGATTCCCCCACATCCTTTTAGTGGATAGAAAATCGGGGAGCTTGATGTCCTCTCGTTCTGTTATTATTGGAGATTCGCACCTTTTCCGTCTTTCTCTTCGTCATCGTCTTCCGCGTCATCCTCTTCTTAGAGGGTATTCAGGTTTATAAGCTCGTTGCAGATTCGAGCAATTAATTCTTCTTCGTTTCCGTTTTAGTTCAATACTAAAAGGTTGCAGATGGATGTCAAATCTCTTTTAACCATAGACTCATTTGCGAAGGCTATCTTAGCTGTGTGTTGCCCAGATCCGATAACAAACTCGAAACCAGGAAAAAAGGCAGCAAAAAGTCTTTTTAATGATGGACAAATTAGTTGAAGCTAATACTGCTCTCCTTGTTTTGCTCCCCGAAGATGTTATTCTCTGGAATCTGACTGTGTATTTTGCGAGAAGGCGATCTCCCTGCTTAGCGACAACAGAAGTAATGATGCTTCATTACGCCTAAGTAAGACTCGCGTGCGCATTGCACAACTTCAGTTTGAAATTAGAACGGCAAAACAGCATGCATCAAATATTCAGTGCGTGATTAGCTACATAACATCAAATAGCAAATTCACTCCAAAAGTTAGGCTACTTGTTCGAAACTTAAGCAAAGCAAATCACACGCCGAACAAGTGTAAACCGTTGACCATCAAGCAGCACTGGACATTACGAATGAGAGCTCTGAAACACTCGGCCTTGACTTCAATATCAGGGATGAGCAAAATGCATCGAATCTTATCCATCTCGAGTACTCACTCCCGAAGGCCCGTATTAAGAAAGCACCGGTGAAATAACTTTCGCGAACAGCTCCTGGACAAAAAGATGCATGGCGTCTTCCACATAAATGTGGTTGATCTGTCCTGATGATAATATGATAATCTGATCTGATGAGCTAACATTCGCTTTCCTTAAACCACCCGGATTGAAGTCGGGCACGGAGGGTTTCATTTTGGCATGTCAAGACGGTGTCATTTTCACTCTAGCATACTGTCGCCACATTTTGAGCCAAGACATTCCCGGTGATAGCTGCAGAGCGTGTCATGCATACCCCGAGCATCTAGGACACATGCTATCTAGTTTTTCAACTCATGCGGGAACGACCTACTTGCAAAGGCACAATGCAACACTCAGAGTACTTTATAACCATCTCTGTCACTCTTACGGAATCAGCTCAAATACCGCTCCGCTGAACGCTCCTAGGGATATGAAGTCAAATGTCAAAAATGAGAAGTGTCGGATATACTGGAACTTCATATTTGCGACAATTGTTTCCGTTGCGCACTCGAGGCCTGATATAGTTCTTTTTGACTTCGAGAAATGAACCATGTTCGTTATCGAATTTTCGGCACCAGCTGACAAAAACACCATAGCCAAGGAGAAAGAAAAGAAAAAGAGGTATACAGACCTTATAAGGGAGTTGCGACGGTTACACGCGGAATATTCTGTTAAGCTAATTGTCCTGATTACCAGCGCTCTTGAAGGTGCCTAGGTTTCACGGTTGTGAGACGTGGTTTTATTACCGTGGTTATTTTACCGCGATTTCGCTGGACGCAGGTGCAATTTTTAAGATTAGCACCAGCTCCCGGCGAAATCCTGGGGTTGTCCTCATCACAAACTTTCAACTACACATATAGTCAAATTTTTGTCATAAGGACAACCAAGGGATACCAGGAGCAGGTGTCATTCTAAAAAAATGCACTTGCTCCTAGCGAAATAGCGGTAAAATTTCAGCTGTAGCCACGTCTCACGACCGTGAGATAGGTAGCTTTAGTCTGCAATAGACTCAATACTATGATCCTAGAAAAGTCTCGTGCACCCTGAGGACACGGAGCGACCCAAGGGCCTTCTGCATTTCTCTCGCAAGTGTCTTAGCATTTCGTTGACACTCAGGGATGCTTTTCAGGCTATTAACCTGTAAAAGCTTTGCACTTCCAAGATCACCGACGATCAGTACAACCAGTATAACAGAATATACTAGCTAGTACCGTCGGAACTTCCTTATGAGTTATTTTCACCTCTCTTTCTTTTCATTATTCTTGGCTGTGATGGTATTGTCGGCTGGTGCTGGAAATGCGATAACGAACATGGTTCGTTTCTCGAAGTCAAGTAGAACTATGTCAGGCCTCGAGTGCGTCATGGAAACAATTGCTTAGAATATGAAGTTCCAGTATTAGAGCTAATTCGGTAAGAGTAGCAGAGACAGTAATCTAGCACTTTCAGTTCTGCAATATGCTTGAGGTGTCCACGACACGCTCTCCATTTACCATCGGAAATTTCTCAGCTTAGAATGTGGCGACTGTATGCTAAAGCGGCAATGACACCGTCTTGACAAGCTTAAATAAAACACTTCTTGCTGAACTTCAATTCGGCTGATTTGATAAAAGGAAACGTTAGATCATACTACACCGATTGATCCTTTACATTTTTGTGGAAGATACCGTGCACCTTATTGTTGTAGAGCTGTTCGCGGAAACTCTTCTCTTGTGCTTTCATAATCCTGCTCTGAATGAGTGAGTACTCAAGCTGGATAATGTTTTATGAATATTGTTCACCCCAGATATTGAAGTCAAGGCCAAGTGTTTGAGCAGCATCCTTCTCTGCTTTGTACAGAAACGCTTCTTTTTCCACTTCTATGTATTTCGTAACCATTTTAGGAAGAGATTATCTTTCATTTGCGACTATATGTGCTTCACCCAGAATAATCCTGTTGTGAGGACATTCAAGATTCAGTATACCGAGACTGCCTTGACGGCGCAGACGTGAGATGCAATGTCACGGAACAGAAGACTTGAAGCGCATGCATTTGTTCATGTGCATAACCTTTTTTGAACCGATATCGAGGGATCATAGCTTTTTCTGCGTCCATGGAACCACTTCAAATAAATAGAGCACCACTGGCACGGCAAGTATGAATGCTTCTCTGTGGACATCCAGAAATGTATGAGTCTATCGAGCATCAAGGTCTCGTAAAGTGCTTCTGTTGACGATCTCAGGTCCTCGGGGATGCTAGTAAGTTTTTCTTGCTACAAATTAACCTTCGCGCATTTTTCTAACCCAGACTTCATTCCAATCTCAAGCGGGTAGTTATTATGTACTAAAGTTGTTTTTAATTCATTTAAATTTTCTTTTCTAAATTGTATATCACTTAATGACACATCTGTCTACTAAACCTTTAATTAAACCAATTTTATGACCAATTCATTTTTATGCGGACCGTAAGACATAAAAAATTCACAATTTAAAATTCTTAAAATTTAATTGTTTTGTTAAGACAAAACTAAGTTCGTCAACAAGGGAGTTCAGAAGTTTAATTCACTCTATTGATTATTACTGCACTGATTCTATTTAAGTAAAAGGCTGCTTCATTTTCATAAAATATTGAATGTAACTTGCTATCAGTCTGGAAAGGGTAATCTTAAATTATCTAAAGCTAGTGTCAATCACCTTATTATTTCCGACTGCCTACTCGCATCTAATCAATAAATAATAAAGATCCATTTCCTTCTTGTATCAAGCCAGTCTTCTCAAATTGATTTCAATTACCAATAACATTTCAATTACCAATAACTTGTTTCCTGCCTCCAAAAAGTATTATACTATATTTTATAACTAATTAAAATTATGACGGTTCAGCGCAAAATGCCCGAATTTTAATCAGATTTTATTGCGATATTGCGAGTCGAGTAGAGCTAAATCATTTATCGTTGAGTTTCAATTATTAAATGAATTTACCGGGTTTTCGTGTATGTATCACGCAATGTAGGCCAGTATTGGGTAGTAACTTGTTACAAGTAACTAAGTTACTGAAAAGTTACGATATTTGTAACTTTTAGGGTAACATTGTTACTATTTTAAAAAGTAACTTGCAACGTAACTTAGTTACGATTTTTTCAGTAACTTGGAACTTAATTTCAGTTACTTTGAAGTTATTGAACTTATAAAACAAAATTGAAAAGGGCCTGGAAAAAATATCAGAATCAATAAAAACCCGAAAATCGATTTTTAAGCTTGGTTTCTTCGTTCCACGTCACGTATAGCTCCTATTAAGGGAGGTTTATGAGTCAGATATAGCCAGAAAATTAATCTTTTTTGGTTCAGGATTCAGCTATTTTTCTTGAAAATCTGTCTTTTTTTGGTTAAATTCAACTGTGATTTATTTCAAATTAAATTCTTTTTTAGTTCCAATAATATCAAATATTATATTTTTCGTTGATAATTCATCTGTTTTGGTTGAAAATTCACTTTTTTATTGAAATTTTATATTTTCGGTTTAAAAATGAAACTGTTGTGTAGAAAATTAGACTTTTTGGTTTGAAAATTCAACAATTTAGTGGAAATTTTTTATCTTTTTTGCTTAAAAATTCGGCTTTTGCGTTTCAAAATTGACCTCTTTTGGTAAAAAAATCTCATCTTTTTTTGTTGAAAATTCGTCTTTTTTGGTTGAATTCAACTGTGTTTGATTTCAAAGTAAAATCTTGTTTGGTTGAAATAATATCATCTATTACATTTTTGGATAAGAATTTATCAAATTTGGTTGAAAATTCATGAAAATTAAAAAAAATTCAACTATTTTGGTACAAAGTTCAACTAGATAGTTGAAAACTGAGGAAAATTTTTGTCAAAAATTTGTATTTTTAGTTTGAAAATTCATCTCTTTTGGTAAAAAAATTCTGTAGAGGCTTCAGCTATTTTGGTCGAAAATGCAACTATTTTGCTGAAAATTCACATTTTTGTTGAATATTATATTTTCGGATTAAAAGTTCATATTGTTGGTTTAAAAATCTAACTATTTCGTTTTAAATTAGTTTTTTTGGTTATAAGATTCAAATATTTGGTAGAAAATTCAACTATTTGGTTAAAAAATTAACTGTTTTGTTGAAAATTTTACTCTTTTGTTGAAAATTCGTCTTTTTGATTTGAAAATGGTAGAACATTGAACTACTTGGTTAAAAATTAATCTTTTTAGTTGAAAATTCATGTACTTTGTTGAAAATTGATCTTTTTTGGTGAAAAATTCACCATTTTGACTGAAAATTTAACGATTTTGTTGAAAATTCTTTCTAAGTTGAAAATTCAACTATTTAGTTGAAAAATTGTATTTTTTAGTTGAAAATTCATTTTGTTGATTTGAAAGACAACTTTTTCTGAAGAGGATTATTAATTTAAGTTGAAAATTCATCACTTTGATTGAAAATTTAACTATTTTGTTGAAAATTTGTTGTTGTAAATTAATTTTTTAGCTGAAAATTTAACTTATCCAGTTTAGTTTATTTGTAAATTCATGTCTTTTTTTTAAATTCGTCTTTTTTGGTAGAAAATTAATCTTTTTGGTTAAAAATTCAACTATTACAGTTAAAAATTTAGCGTTTTCGTTGATAATTCAACTATTTGGTTGAAAATTCATGTATTTTGTTGGAAAATCATCTTTTTTGACAGAACTTGAATTCTTTCGGTTGAAAATTCATGTAAGTAGTCATGTAGGCGTGCACTTTGGATCGGATTCAGAATTGGAGATCGGAATTAACTTAATGCAGCAGAATAATTCCAATCGACTAGGTACGACGATTCTCCAACCCGCAAACCAACTATTTATACTGATACTCACTGATCCTTCAGAAGTCACTTCTACCAAGAGAAAGTAAATCCAGACTCCTCAAGTAGGAGGTTTCAACAGCAAAAGTTGAGATCCTTAAAAAAGGCTGGGCACAGATAATGTACACCTTGAACACCACTTTCTCCTGAGGGAACTGATTGCCTATTGATCTGCTCGAGGTCCTTATGTTATATATGTTAAGGCTAAAGACCGGAATCGGGCATTGTCGATAATGGCCGGCCAATGTCGACAATGGACACGGATCTCGGGCAATGATATAGAATTATTAGTTATTAATATTTTATAACTACTAAGCCATTTCTCATTCAAAGAAAAAGTATTAATTTACTGTCAAAGAAAAAAAGCCTGTAATCGTGAGGAATTATCATTATTCAGAATAAATAATACAGTTGACCGAATCCATTTCAAATCAGGCAGGTTCTACACTTGAAGTCGGAGAATCTCTCAGGGACAAAATATGTTGTGTTTTAAAGAAAATTAGGTGATTTTTATGAAAAATATTAAATATTATTAATAAATATTGAATATTTAAAAAATTGGTAAATTTGTACTATCATAAGGAAAATATTTGTGAGTTTCATGCGGGCTAAAAACTTTTGTGGCCAAGAGATTTTTTTTTTAAATCGAATTTTCAAATTTTTCTTGCAAAGAACAACAGATACTACAACATGTTGAAACAATATTTTGCATAGTTGAATAAGTTCTAGAAATAGTTCTTTTACTCATTTATGATATCTTGCACCATTTCCGACAAAAAATAAAAAAAACTCAATCTTCATAAAGAAAAAGTTCTCTTGGCCACAAAACTGGTTTAGACCACATAAAACTCATATATCTTTTTTATAGAAATACAAATTTGTAAACAATATTTTTTTTATATAATAAAGGTGAGGTTTGCCCCCTTTCACAGAAATAATAGCCCATATGTTTCTAGGCTTTCAACTAGTTTTTCAAATTTTATATATAAATGAACAATTGAAATTCCAAATGTCTTTATTCGTTTTTTCTATCATTCAGTGATATTTTTATGTCTCCATGTAAATTTGTATTCACAATAACAGGTGGAACTCAAAAAATAAATTTTAATGTCAAACGATAAGTGTGTGTCTTGATTTTGAAACTGTGCACAGAAAAGCAATTGTAACGAAGAAGAAGTAGAAGAAAGGAAGTAGAAGGAAAGAGAGAAGAAAACGGAAGAAAAGTTGTGCTCGCATAAACTACTTGCAATCCGGCCTTTCGCCTTGCTATAAACGTAGGGCATTGTCACACACATGTATGCGCTTGCCGGCTTGAGGTTTAGGTTCAATGTTCCTCCTTCGCTTCTTCACATCCAATTTCCCGATTTTCCAATTAAGCTGACGGATGGTAAATACTGCCATGCACTCTAAAGGAATACCAATATGCATAAAATGCTGAATTGAAATAACTAAGGCATTTCCTAATTGTCAATTTTGGCAAAGAAACATAAGACCCAATTTATTTAATTCAGCGGATTCTACTACAAGAATTCTATTGCACAAAAATCTATTACAAAAACCCTGTTGCAAATATTCCTGTCACATGTAAATGTGACTTTGAATTGCCAAATTGCTGACAACAGCTATAAAAAGCGTTCCATCAATTTAGGCGAATATTGCAGTGAATATTAGTCAGCAAATTCCATCTTCCGTACATTCAACTTCCAAATCATCAAAAACCCTCATGGAATGAGTTTACTACTAGCCGATAAGCTAAAACAAAATTGCAGTCTGAGGAAGAACGTACTAGTGAGTAGTTCTTCTCCCGGTATCTTTTACCTAAAAAGTCAAAGTTATAATCGCCCGTCTGCGGTTCGGGATCGGTCATTGATAATTTTCAATAAAATAAAAGGTATACACTATTAATACCGTGCGGACGTAAAACATCTAATTTGAAAAGAAACTCGCCCGACGAGTTGCTTAAATTTTTAAAATAAATATACGTTTAAAGCTTAGTACGAAAGAAAACGGAATACCATGACGAATATCACGGAGAAAGATTCTTCTCTCGAATCTCGAAACGAGAGGGGAATTTCCTAAGAAATATTCTAATTTAAAATTATCTAGCAAAAGAGTAGAGAAGAGGAGAATTTTAAAAGTACTGATCGCGGGACCTTGTAGTTGGTGGGAGGGCTTATGGGTCTCAAAGAGGCGGACAGGCGGGGGTCTCAAAGGAGGTGCCTTAACGGGGACTTTGGGACACCAGGTCGAATCCCATAGTATGGAAACATTGAAAAGATTTTAGAATTTTTTCTTCGTTTTTTGAGACTTAGGGGTTGAAAACGACTGCGTTCCGGAGCAACTAGAGGGATGAAACTTTTTATACAAATATCAATCATCAAAATGTACAATATTCATGTTCTATATTTTAGGTAAGAAATATTGAAAAGATTTTAGAATTTTTTCTTCGTTTTTTGAGAGTTAGGGGTTGAAAACGACTGCGTTCCGCAGCAGCTAGAGTGCTAGAGCGAGTTCAATAGCAATTTCTACAATGAGCAAGTCTGCATCACGTACAACATTTCGGAACTTACGTCTCAATCGCTCGCAAGATTTAGTCCCGGATGAACTTATTTCATAATTTTTATGCCAGAAAACTCTATGTAGAAGGAATCCCCCCTCAACCACATGTATGACATTTTCAGTTTGGGGTATTTTCTCTAGAACCTGAAAACTCTCGTAAAATACTGACTTTCGTGTCTTGCGCATACCCCCCTCATCGAAAAGCGAAAGTGGGAAAGGCGCAAGCTCATATTCAAGATATTTCTTCATGTCATATTTTTCTTGATTTTTTAACGTAATTCGTTGAAAAATCAGAAGCGGATTAATTTCGATTGTTTCGTCAGCAATTGGAATTGTGGAATGGACTGCTCTTAGTGACGACACTTTGTTTTTCCTCTGATATTTAACAGATCCAAACTTTTCGCCAACTTTTTTTTTCTGCAAATTCAGACTTACTTCCAAAGCTTTGTGACAATTGATTTTTTCATCTCCTACTACTGCAGAATGTATCGACATGATGCTATCTGTTTCTGGAAAGGGGTTATGCGCTTTAAAAAAAGTCACTACCTTTTGCAAATCAGCAGCATCTCTAGAAATACGCGAAACTCTCGCGTCAATGTGCTGTTCAGAGGTCATATAGGAAATGTTGCAAAAACTTTCCATTTGGCAATTCAACTCTCCACCAAGATACTTGATTTTGTAACAAAAAAAGAAGAATTGTCGACGAATAATTTAATAGTTAATATTTCAACAAAAAGATAGAATGAAATAGACGAATTTTCAACCAGTTAGTTGAATTTTTCACCAAAAAGATGAATTTCCACCCAATGAGATAATTTTATACAAAAAAAAGAATTCCTACCAAAATATATTAATTTAATTTGAAATCAATAACGTTAAATTTAGATGAAATCAGAAAAATGTCATATCTTATCAAAGTACATAAAATTAATTGTATTGCCTTATAATACATTACTACCTTTCATTTTACATTAAAGCTTACATTATATAATTTTGATTTTTTGAATTGGAATTTATAGGAGAGATAACGATATCCGTGGCAACAAAGTTTTAATGTGGATTCCTCTAGAATTTTTGGCGAGAAACACGAATCTGAAATTTTTAAATCGATATCTCGAATAGTTTTCGAGATATCGATTTTTGTATGTAAAAATTATTGACTTTTGTTTTTGATGAACATAATTTCTGAATATGGATTTCGATGGGATTTTTTGCGAGAAACACGGATCGGAAATTTTTAAATCGATATCTCGAATTGTTTTCGATGTATCGATTTTTTGTTAAAATTATTGACATTTATGTTTGATCAATATAATTTCTGAACATCGATTTCGATGGTATTTTTTGCGAGAAACACGGATCTGAAATTTTTTAATCGATATCTGGTATAGTTTTCGATATATCTACTTTTTTATGTTAAATTGAATAATCGAATAATACAGGTCTCACTTCTACCCCTTTACAATTTCTAATGGGGGACGGGAAGGCACCCCATTGAATGGTAACAGAAATAATGTAAGGTCACACCCTGCTCCTTTTCCAACGCTTCGTGGGGGCGGGAAGACACCCCTGTGACTGGTCACTGAAATAATGTAAGGTCACACCCCTACCCCTTTTCCAACGCCTCGTGGGGGCGGGAAGGCAACCCTGTGACTGGACACAGAAATAATGAAAGGTCACACCCCTATCCCTTTTCAAACGCTTCGTGGGGGCGGCAAGGCACCCCTGTGACTGGTCACAGAAATAATGTAAGATCACACCCCTACCCTTTTTCCAACGCCTGATGGAAGGGCGGGAAGACACCCCTGTGAACGATGGCAGTAATAGTTTAGGTTGTTTGATATAATAAAATTATTGAATTTTCACAAAAATTATACAAATTGTTAATACGGCTTTCGATAAGATTGTTTGCGAAAAAAAAGATTGTGAAACTTGAAAATAGGTATCTCAATTATTTTTTATTTTACATTGAAATAATTTATATTTTTGCTGAATTTACCTCACTAGTATCTGTAATTTTCATCGCTGGCGTTTTCTATATCTTCTTCAATGGTCGTAAGCCGCGGATGTTTTACTGGTACATGTTCTTCTAAATAAATCCAACCAGGGGTAGCCCGGCCGGGATCCGACCAGAAACCTTGTTGTAGTAGGGCCAACCGGGGCAATTTCTGCGCGGGAGCTGATTATCTCAATTTCAGAGAAATATTACTGAATTTAATGCCGACAATTTTAAGTGCATACATATTATTTTTCCATGTGAAAAACTACCTGATTTGAAATGTATTAATGCAGTTCATAAATTAATTTAAATAATTAAAGTCTTTCACTTTGGAAAATTGAAAAACTCATGATGATATAGATAAACACAAGTAATGAGAAGCAATCATTTATTGAATACGTTAATCCTGTTATATCGTTTATTTACATTGCTACATATTATTACAAGTTTTACTTTTACTCAAATTTTTTATCAAAATTGGAAACATTCTAAAATTGATATAACCACTTTTAATCTTAGGGGCCAATTTTGTTACCAATTTTGGGCTGCTTTTGACTCCCCCAACCTCGTTGATTACCGAGGTTTTGTAGTATCTCCCCCCCCCCCTCCCACTTAAAAGTGATTTAGACGTTGACTAAACACGGTTTCACGTTTAGTCAGTGTTTTTTTCGCGTGTCTTCTGAGTTTAGTTGGCAATATACCTACGTGACCGTGTGGTGAATTATTAGCTTGGGTAATAAATCAAGAATAATTCAAAGAATTAAAATATCAGACTTGACAGCCTAACTTGTTAGCCCTCAAAAAAAGGAGGAATAGCGAGATTTTGTACGAAAAAGGGAAATCAATTCTTTCAAATAAAATTAATCTTGATACTATATTTGATTCAATATTGAACGCTTTAAGATCCTAAAATTTAAAGTCGAAATATATTGAGTTTTCAACAGAAGTGTTGAATTTTTAACCAAAAAAGATTTTCTACCTAAAGAGATGAATTTTCATACCAAAAGGACGAATTTTCAACCAAGTAAATGAATTTCAATTAAAAAAGCGAGTTTTCAGAAAAAAAAACAATTTAATTTTCGAGACAAAAAATTATTCAAACAAATTAGTTGAATTTTCAGCCAAACACCTGAATTTTTAGCCTAAAAAGATGAATTTTCAACGAAGAAGATTACTTTTGTACCAAAAGACGAATTTACAGCAGAATAAATTAAGTTCCAAGCAAATAGTTAAAGTTTCAACTAAAAAAGATAAATTTTGAACCAAAAATGGAATAGTTAAATTGTTAGATAAAAAATTAATTTTGAACCAAAGAGGTGATCTTTAAAAAATATGATTTTTGAATAAATTAGTTCAAACTTCAACGAAGTAATTATATTTAACCTTTTAACCAAGAAGTTGAATTTTCCACCAAGAAGATCAATGTTCTACTAAAAAGACGAATTTTCAACAAGAACACATGAATTTTTAAGTTGAATATTAAGTTAAATTTTTAAATAATTAGTTTAATTTTTAACCAAATAGTCCAATTTTCTCACAAAATAGTTAAATTTTTAACCCGAAAAAATGGATTTTTCACGAAGTAGTTCCACTAGTAATAGTTGATATTTCGACCAAGAAATATTTCAATTTGAAATCAAGGACAGTTAAATTCAAACAGTTCAAATAGTTGAATTTTTATTTAAATATGGAAATTCCATAAAGGAGGTCACAGTTTTTTGGCGAATTTTCGACCCCCTCCCTCACTGTCACATTGTGTCAATGGGGTCTCAATGTCCTCTGTCACATACGGTCACAATTCGACTACCCTCCAACCCCTAAAACTTTGACATCCTTCATGAAAGCTCCCAGAGTTCAATTTTGAATTGAAAATATAAATTTTCATCCAAAAATGGAATAGTTCAATTTTCAGGTGAAAAAATTAATTTTCAACCAAAAATGAAACGAATTTTGAACAAAATAGTTCCATTTTTTACCAGACATGAATCGTCAACCAAACAAAAATAAATTTTGAACAAATTAGTTCAACATTCAACCGAGTAGTTGAATTTTTGACCAAAAAATATAACTTTTTAACAAAATATTTGTATTTAACAAAAAAAAAATTAACCAAATAATAGAATTTTTAACCAAACAAGATGAATTTGTAACCAAAAATATAATAGTAGAATTTTCTACCAAAAGTAATTAACTTTTAAACAAAAATATTTGGATTTTTTCTTGCGTTCTATTAATTCAGTTCGCATTTAAGCGAAAAAAACGAGACAGAGGAGAAGTTTCTCGAAAACGGGGGGAAGAAGAAGAATTCTGTTAAAAAATTGGAAAAGAGGTGAATGGGGTAACGAATGTAAAGTCTGAAATGTAAAAGTGATTTTTAAACTTATTAAGGTATTATCTAAATATGAATCATTGAAAAATTCACTGATTGAAATAGCAGTTGGACATTTCACTGATTAATCAGTGATTCCGGACTTTTCACTAATCAATGGATTTTGATGTACTTTCATCCTGCAAAGTCCCAGTCGAATCGGCGATTCCCATCTCGCGTCCTCTCCTTGTAAGTCTATTACACCGATCTCTTCCACTTTTTGCAAGAACATACATGTAGTCAATGCTACAATCTCATTACGACTATCGGTTAAATAAGTAATCGGTCGCGAATTTATTACCGTTTCACAAATGGTTAACGTCGTCAACATTTCCTCGTAATTCAAACACGATTTTTCAAGTGTACGCTGAAGCAATCTTTTCAGCACACCAATAAGGCGTTCCCAGAAGCCTCCCCATCAATATGCTGATGGAGGGTTAGCCTCCACTCTATCTGCTGTATCTTAAGTGTCTTTGCGATTTTCTTATTATCTAGGCATCTAACTGATTACTTAACAGTACAAAACTCGCTCCATTGTCACTGAAAATTACACTCTGTCTACCTCGCCTAGCTACGTGTCATCGTAATGCCATTAAAAGCGCAGCTACGTTCAAAGAATTAACTAGTTCTAATTGAACTGATCTATACATCACACATGTAAAAATACATATCCAGGCCTCTTTTCCACCTTTCAGATGAGTTGGACCCACGAAATCTACTCCTACTACCTCGAATATTGCAGCCTTTCTTACCCTATCGAGCGGCAACGGCGTTGTATGAGTATTAACTCGTTTAGAATCATGTCGAAAGACAATCTACGCAATTTTTAAATCACCTCTCTAACGAATTTTCGCCCTCTCATAATCCAGAACTTTTCTCTTAGAACGTTTAGTGTCGTCGCAGCTCCCGCATGTACTTTTCTCTAATTAATAATTTGACCGAGTACTGTTTGCTCAGCAAAATAACTGGGCATCGAAAATTGGAACTATCATCACGATATAAAAGCTTACATTTGGTTCTGATGAGTCCTTCACTATCAATGAACGGTAAGAAATATCGAATGCGTTCATCTTTTAGACTATCAAAATGTCTGCTTTGAATCATTTTGATCAGACTCATCTCTGCCTTGTAATATTCATCAGCCGTTAAAAAATTGATTTTAATTAGATCGATCTCTGCGTTTAAAAAATTTGCATTTCTCGCCTTTCTTTTCTCTTTGCAATTATGAATGAACCTCTTGACCAAAAAAATACCCTGAATCACTTCAGAATAACTAGACAGCTGATGTAACAAATTATCATTTTCCACTATTCCTCTATTTTTAGCCAATATTACCTTCACGGAACCGCAATAAAATATCGCCGACTTGTTCTATGAGGTTTGGCCCATCTTCCAGGCATCAGTTGCGAGAGGGAGAGCCTGCTGACGCGTCGTATATCGGCCTCGTGCTGGTTGTCGAATGTTTCTTAAAAATGGGACGATAATGCAGATAAATATCCCATTAGGCCTCTTCGCGAGAGACTCGTTTTATAATCCCTTATCCCAACCATTCCTAAAAAATGCCATCGTCTCTTCATATTTTTCAGCTACCTGCAACTTTCCTACCATAGGCTCTAATCTCTGAACAGCCATCGTTTTATTGCTTTCAAGTTCTGAAAGACACCCAAGCCAGGGCAATTTAACTTCATAGCGGCCTTCTCCATCCTTCATGGCACTTTCCCTGAATGCTTCTTCCACCTCTATGTCGTGCTGTTTTTGGGTTTTACGGTCTATAGGGTCCTTGATCCTTAAGATGTCCAAGGACCATAGATTTTTGATATCAGCATTCTAAGTGAACATACTATAGAGATAGTAGATAGATACTGCGAGATTTCCTCGCCCATTACTTTTGGGTGCTTTCGTTTGTACTTTACCCATCAGTATTTTCTTTGCTGCACACACCTGTTAAACTCAAATTTATGTTTTCGAGTTCTTGCAGCCAGCATCCTCTTGTCACCGATGGCACATCTGCACAAATAACTTTCTTATCCATCGCTTGAAAATTACACCAGTAACTACAATCTAAGTTGCAGAAGTGCATCAAATACTTCTCATGCATCGTGATGCCAGATTTCTCACTTCCGAAAAGTAAATGCACCATGTCCTGTTTCGCTAGCGGCTGATAATCTAATTTATCAGCAACTTCTTTCAAAATGTATGAATTCTGTGAACCCTGATCTATAACTGCACGCACTTTCAGTTCAGTTGAGTCATTACGCACTTCAACTTTCAGCCTCTGCATAAACGTCGTCGGGACCTAAGACAACAAAGCCAAATTGCGCTCTTCCTATATGCTTACTGCACTCACTGAATTTGTTGGCTGGCCGTTTGTCAAGTCCGCGCGGTTTTCTTCTTTAAAACACATAATGTCCACACGTCGTCGCACGCACTTCAAACATTTTACATTTACACGGCAAAATCTGCTACTATGCCTGATACTCAAACAGTTGAAACTTGCGCGCTCTTTCTTCAATTCTTTTAGTGAATAATTTTTCAATGAAGCCTTGTTACCGACTGAGTATTCACAGCTGGCCGACCTGAGTCGAACCTTCTACCAAGTTGCCACTTTTTCGCAAAAGGAAGGTAGGCGGCGCTACGGGCTTTTTCCAACTCGAAAAATTTCCATCGCTTCGTCTGCTACAAGGGAGTTACGGAAAACTTATAAGTACAGCTTTTCCTTACAAAATAAATATTTAAAGGGATCCAACCGATGTCAACTCATATATTTTCTTCCGTTTCCCAAAATTTCGCCACGCTAACTTATTTAGCTTAAAAATAAGAAGGCGGATGAAATTAACATTACAAGGTCAAATTTTGATTACTTCATAGACTACCATTTACCCTCAATTGAAAATTCTACTATTATATTTTTGGTTCGGAATTCACTTATTTTTTGGAAACTCAACTGTTTTGTTAAACATTTGTCTCTTTGCTTAAAAGTGAAGTCTTTTAAATTTAAAAGTGTACTATTATATTTTTAAAACAGAATTAATCTCTTTTTTAGTTGAATTTTTTTATTATTTTGTTGATGATTCAACTATTTTGTTGAAAAGTCATCTTTTTTGGTTACAAAAAATCTTCTTTGGTTGATAGTTACTTCTTTTTATTTGAAAAGTCTACTATCATATGTTTGATTCAGTATTAATCTCCTTTGGCTTAAAAGTCTAATATTTGGTTGAAAATTGAATTAAATTGTTGAAAATCCAACTATTTTATTAAAAATTCATCTATTTTGGTCGAAAATCCAACTGTCTTGTTGAACATATCTATTTTTGGGCAGAAAACCCGTCCCTTTGTATTGAAAATTCATCTTTCTAAATGAAAATTTATCTTTCTAGATGAAAATTCATCTTTCATGGTTGACAGTTAATTCTTTTCAATTGAAAAGTCTACTATTCGTTTAAAAATTTAATTATTTTGTTGAGAAGTCAACTATTTGATTGATAAGTAATCTTTCTTGTCGAAAATTTAACTGTTTTGTTGAATATTCGTCTTTTTGGATAGAAATCATCCTTTTGGATTGAAAATTCATCTTTTGGTAAAAAAAAGTTATCTTTTTTGGTTGAAAATTCGTCTTTCTTCTAATTAAGGTTAAAAATGCAACTGACTTCTAATAGATTCGTCTTTGTGGATAGAAAATTCATTCTTTTGGACTGAAAATTCATCGTTTGGTAAAAAAGTAATCTTTTTTGGTTGCAAATTCGTCTTTCTTCTAATCGCAAGGTTAAAAAGGCAACTAACTTTTAAAACATTCGTCTATTTGAATTTGAAATTCAACTATTTGGTTGAAGATTTATTTCTGTAGTTTGAAATTTAACTATTTGAATGAAAATTCATCTTTCTTAGTTGAAAGTTAAATTTTTGTATTCTTTTAAATTCAGACTTTACTGCTGGAAAACTCAACACATTTGTTGAAAATTCGTCCTTTTATCTCAAATAACATTACTGAAGCTGACTTTTTTAATTACAATTTTTTTTCTGTCAAGTTACTTTCAACAGTAATAAAACTATTTCTATTTTTGGTACTTTGTAATTGGGTTTACAAATGTATGAAAATAAAAATTAAGTCATACCTTCGGACGAAATTAGTATTTCTTCGGTATTTATTTCCTGGATATGATTCGAATCTGGCTTTTGAATAGTGGGCCTTTTTAATAATGACCTTGAGGACTTTGGGCTTGGTTTTTTTCTAACTGGCAAAACATCCTCTCTCAGTCTCATTTTTCTTCCGTGCAATTTTACATCGATCCAATTCTCTACATCTACCGGCAGCTAATAAATAATAAGTTTTTTAAAATTATCTATAGGAATTATAATTATTATTTTATAAGTTTATATTGTGTACAATAAACACGAACATAATATATAACATGAACACCCTACTAAAAAAAAGCCAGGAATCGTCACAAATGGTTAGAAGTTCTGACTATTCCTGAACATCCTGACGAGTCAGACTATTTCTGAAGATATGCTAATTCACATCCTATCAGGTAGCTCATCGGCTAGGACCGCAGGTAGTCCAACCCAAAAAGGATTAAAAATTGAAAATAAATTTTTTTTCAATGTTGCATATACAGATTCAAAAGTTAGAACTTCAGAACCTACGGTTTCAATGATTTCAGATACCTAAAAATTTTCCTACAAAATTGAAAATTAGGATAAATATAATGTGTCTTGTAAAGAGAAAGAGATATGTCAAAACTGACAACACTTTCAGAGTCATTTAATATATAAATATTAATAATTAAATATAAATAAAATGAGAATACGAATAAATAAATATAGATAAATAATATAAATAACCTGGGAAATATAAAAGGGATTAGGTTTTATGGCATTCTATTCTTGGACCCCTAATAAAAATATCCGACGTGTTATCCCTGGGACAACCTGGGAGATAAATGGGATCGAATGGGATATCCCGGTATATCCTATTGCTAAAAATGCAGTACCAGCTGGAATTATTGCACCTGCACTAATAGAACAGAAATAATCCTAAAAATATTATTAACAATATAACTGAATTATTATAAACAATTTTTATAAATAAATTCTCACTTGTGATATTTTTCTCATTGAAAAAATGGTTTCACGCTAGTTGCTAAGATTATTCATAAATCATAATTTATAACAAAAAATTAGCATAAGTTAACATTTACTGTGTTTATAAACAAATTTATAAACAAATTCTCAATAAATGAGTTTTTCTCATAGCTAAGTTGATTTATCTGAAATTTTCAAAATTGTAAATATAATTTTAAGATCGTTTTAACTTCGAACACATACTTAAAATTAAATATGTAGCTTACTTGAAATTGTAAAATTTCGAATTCATTACATTTTGATGTACCAAATGCGCGATTTTTTAATTTGTAACTCTAAAAATTTAAGCTTGTTTAACTCAGCCCTTTTTTATGTTCCAGAGACTCAGTTTTGGACATTTTTAATTATTAAGATAGTTGCTGTATTAAAAAATAGATATCTGAAAAAGATAGTTTTCCTATGATTTTAACAATCAGAATAATATTACTGATAATTTTCGTACTACCGTTTCTTACTAATTGAAAGAAATAGTTGAATTTTAATAAATGATAGATTATTGTTTCAGATAAAACATTCTCTACAACTTTACTTTTTACAATGATGAAAGGAAATTTGTCTATGGCTGCAATCATTAAAACATTTTTTTAAGAAAACATTTTCTAACAAATGGTTATATTTGTAGATTATTTACTTATTTTTAAAATTGTAAACAGAAAAGTTTTAGGGAATGTTTTTTTTTTCGAAAAAATAAGCCATGATTGATTAAAATTCAATAACTTTTAAAACATTGGGGAGAAGCGACAGTTGAAGAAAATTCAATTACAAAACTGTTGTTAAACAAATTATTTTACTTCTTTCATAAGACTTGAATGTTAATATAATTTCAATTCTAAAAATCATAGGAAACTTTTTTCTTCCATAGGAAATTAAGCGGCATGTATTTTCCCGTTTTAGGGGAAAATTTTTTTCTGAAGTTATGAGTATTTGCATTATGAAGTTTTCTTTAAAAATATTCACCAATTCTTTTTTTAAACGTCTATAACTATTTACTTTATTGAGGTATTTAAATTTTCCTTCTAGATTCTCGTAAGGGTTATCGACCTCTTTTGAAATCCGTCGAGAAATTAGAAAATCTTGAAAATTACAATGTTCTTCTGAAAATATCAAAAGACGATTGTCCTAAATACTCCACCTTCTTATTTTTTGTTTGTTAAATGTTTTATTCTATTAGAGAGATAGTCTATCCCTTTTTTGTGGGTTAAACCATTTTTGTGGCCACGAGAATTGTTTTCTCGAAAAATTGAATTTTTGAATTTTGTTTTCAGACAACGATATCAGAATATATTTAAACAATTCTGAGGAAACACTTTGCTCATTTTAAAACGTTCTAAAAAAATACCTCTCACTAAAGTCTATTTATGAAAAACATATTTAAGAGGCAAAGGATTCTATGACTTGAAGTTGCATGATCTAAAATGGACTCGGACCTAACAATTTATTTTTATTTTCGTAAAATTGAAAATTTTAATTCGTGGTGATAATAGCAAATTATAATGAAGTTTAAATTTGGCGCATTCGATTTTTGTGACACCTACCAGCGGTGGTCTCAACCAGCTTTGAGCCCTGTCTTTGAGATTTTGAGGTTAACTCACCTCACATGTATCACTGGTGCAATTATAATTGCCTTTTTAATGATTAATTTCTTCATTTTTTCTTTTAATTTCTTCATTTTTTTTATTTTAACCTTCACCTCCACCTGCATATATTCCGACGGGCGAAATAAGGTACCGTCGGCTATTTCGCCATACTTGTATGTCGAAATAAGCTACCGTCGGCTGTTTCGCCATGCATGTATGGCGAAATAGTCACAGACAATGTACAACACCGAGTTGTGATTACACATACCCTAAAAGTAAAATCGCAAGACAGATTGTAGTCAGAGTATATTGTAACGGGCAGCCCTGCTAAGTCGGGTAGTTCCGAAAAAAACGAGTAGTTCTGAATTTCGGGTCATTTTGTACTAATTGAAATTTTTTCCTTATAATTTATGAAAAAAATATATATATATATTATTTTCGATCAATACTTTTAGTATTTATTTTCACAATTGTTCACATATATTTTTGGTATTTTTCCGCAAATTAAAATACAAGTAGATTTAACCAGACTTATTATATGATATACACTTTAATTTATAACAAGATAAACATTACTTTACCACCGAGCAATTCACGCCTACCCCGAAAGGGAAACGGCTTAATGATATAATAATAATAATAATATTATATTAATTTTCTGAAATTCCTCAACTTTGACAGGTGACTATTTTCACGTGTGATGTGATGGTCACGTGGTGCGGATGACGTAACGAAAGCGAATAACTAAAGTGACGTAAACAAACAAAATGTCGCAATCCGCGTGGCAAACGAATTCAGCGGTCTTAGTCGGAATGTAAAACTTCATAATTCAACACCACACTTCAGAATTTGAACAGAATTCATCAGTTAGAGTGATATTTCTCAAAAGATATTGAAAAATGTGTTGATACCGTGCTTCTAACCTCAAAAGAGATAATTTGCAAAATGGATAACCTCCTAAACAAGTTGTCAGGCTTCAGTGCAGGACACGAAAAAGCCTTAAAACAAGGAATTTACAATGCGGTGGCACTCTTGCTTTTATCCTTAATTTGCTCCGCGGGATACGGACTTTATATTATCCTAAGTCCTTTCGTAAAGCCTTTAATTTGGGCTTTATTATGTGGCTCGGTGTTGTTTCCTTTCAAGTGTTCTTTGGCGACGACTGTGCATTCCTGGTTCAGCTGGTCAGAAGCTTCTCACAGGCCTCTGGTCGTTAATTTCTCGATGATTCCTGTCTATATAGTGGATGATGTTTCTGAAATTATTGGATCTTTTCTGCGAAAGCACTTTAAGTATATTCTTGGTGCTGTCTCGCTTGCAACGATTTCCTCTCTAGTTTATAATTACATGCCTAACATTTTGATGTGCCTGGTTTGGAGAATTGGTATGCTTGGAAATACGGTTCTTGGATTCTTTATTTCCACTTGCAATTCCTGGATGGTAAGTATTATTTATCACTCTTTTTAACTTTTTATATTTATAGGCCTCACATACCGGTTCCTATGTCCCCTAAATTGCACTCTATATTCAGTTGAGGTCCCTAAAGTACCCTATTTTCAAGATTTGGTCCCTATTTTACCCTATTTGCAGTCCATAATATAAATTTAAAAAATGTCACTTTTCTTTCAATAAATTAACTCATGGGTTAATCACTATTCAATTCAGGTCTATACCCATTTCTGAAGTGTCTTGAATTATTTTGAAATATTTCAGGGTACTTTTAAAGATTCCCAGAAATTTTTGATAGAATTCAATAGTTTTAAGGGATTTTTAAGATTCTAGGGTATTTTTAAAACTTCTAAGGCATTTTCAAAAGTTTTTAATTTGAAATATTTTAGGGAATTTTAAAAGATTCCGAGGAATTATTAATTTTATTAATTTAAAGGGATTTCGAAGCGTTTGAAATATTTGAGGATTAAGAATTTTCTAAAATTTCGGAAGATATGGAACCATTTTACAGGACCTATAAGGTTTTATGATATTTTTAAAGATTTCACATGATCTTATAAGATAAGATTTTAATACATTTTCCTCGATTTCAAGAAATATCATATAATTTTACGGGATTTTATCATATTTTTAGTGGATTTCAAAGAATTTATGCACGAGAAGTGAGGTATTTTGTTAGATTTGAAAGGATTTTAAATATTTTAGGGAATCTTGAAAGATTCCTAAAAAATTTTAACTGATTTCAATAATTTGAAGGGATTTCGAAGCGATTGAAATATTTTAGGATAAAGAATTTTCTAGAATTTCGAAGATATGCAATGATTTTCCAGGACCTATAAGGTTTTATGATATTCTTAAAGATTTCACGGGATTGGATAAGGTTTCCGAGGATTTCAATTATTGTAAGGGGTTTTTAATGCTATCAATGTATTTTAATAAATACTTTTCTTTGTAAATTCGTTTGAAATATTTCATGGTATTTTTAAAGCTTCCGTGAAATTTTTAATAGATTTCAATAATTTTAAGATATTTCAAAGGGTTTTAAAGATTTTAGGGTATTTTTAAAACTTTTAAGGTATTTTCTAGAGCTTTTAATTGGAAATATGTTAGGGAATTTCGAAAGATTCCAAGGAATTTTGTATTAATTTCATTAGCAGGGTGTCTAGCGCCCTGGAAATCCTTGAAAACCTGGAAAAATCCTTGAATTTTTCTGTACCTGAAAATAACCTGGAAAAGTCCTTGAATTTTGCTCATGGTCCTGGAATTTTTATTCCCTTAAAGAAAAAAAAAATGTTCTCTGCTGAACAGAAAAAGACTGCTGAACCGTTTTTTTGGAGGTACATGTATATAATAATCAAGGTTTCTACTCACCTGGAAAACCCTGAAAATGTTGGAGAATTTTTGTTTAAAGTCAGGGAATTTGTTTTTCGAGAGCATGAATAATTTTTTGTATAATTGTAATATAAAATTGAATATCAATATATTTTTCTTTTCTTTTTTTGGTTACAAACTCAACAATTTTGTACCCACTTTTCTCCACTTCGCGACGTATTTAGCAAAAATGAGGTTCACCATCATCAAGTTGTGGGTCTCGGGATATAGGATGACGCCTGAAAATGCTTCTGTGATGTCAGAATTGTGAGTAGAAAAATTAATTTGCGAACGTTTCTCGCCGTTTAAATGCTGTCTGCTGCTATCTGCAGATTGCTCCCTTTCGAAAAATTTATAATTTTAGTAAAAATAACGATTGCCTCAGCAAAAGGCTTCATTCCTCTACATTTTATTGTTCCGAGGATCTCTGAAAACCCCGGATATTTGACAAGTTTTCTTTCTTACGTTCTCAAATACTTGAGAAAAATTACATATTGAGTCAGTGCCCTACCTATAAAAAAATAATTCCAGGTCGGATTTAACCAACACCCTTAATTTTAATTGTGACAGAGCTAACATTTTTTCTCTTTAAAATGTTGAATGCTCTCAAAATTCAAAATTGTGTATAAAATGAGCACAGGATGAAGCCGATTTGTCAATTTTTCAAATTCATACAAACCGGTAATGTATATTATTAATTATGATACCTTAATTTTGTTTTGAAACACTAAAAATGAGTAAATATAATATGTATATGTATATCAGTTACAGATTATATTAATTAATACAGTCTGTAGCTGATATCCATATATATTTTGACTGATTTATAGTGTTTGAAAACAAAATTTAAGCTATCACACATACAAAAAAATACTGCATTAAATTATACAACTATTCAAATAAAATAGAAGAAAATAGTTATATAAGTACTACATATTTGAATGTAACATATACGACTGCAAATTCCTAAATATTAAACTGCAAACGGTTCTGCAAAAGTTTAAGAGATATATGACCCAGATATTTAAGGCAACCACTGCCAGGCCACTCATATTTATTCAACGCCTTTTAAAGTTTAAACCCCTCATTTAAATCAGGGGAAAACCTTTAAGGCATTGTTCTAGCTAGAATCTAGTATGAACCTTCTATATCTTTGCCTATAGTCCGTATACCTGGTTATACCTAATCAATTTGAGGAATTTCCTCCTTTTATGGTCTATTTTTGTTGTAAGAAAACTCGATGAGTAGAATGAATAGCTGGGTAGGTGCGATCCGAAAATTGCGAAAATAGAATTTGCATATTGTTACAGTTAAAACTTTCAAATCTGTTAAAGAAAGATCTAGAAAAGTTTTAAGATATTTTCACATTCTCATCAGAGAAGGTATTAGATTTGTGTAAAACTTGACTCCCTCCGTTTTTGTCAAATGTCCACGTTTTGAGACATTCTGAACCCAAAAAACGGGGTTTCGCGAAGGTGCCTGTGTGTGCGTGTGTGTGTGCATCTGCGCATGTAGATTTCCATATTGTTAGCACGATAACTTTTGAAAGAATTGACAGATTGGTTGGGCTTTGGTATCCTCTTCAAGTGTCCTACAATGAAGGTCAAGTTCGTTAGCCTGCCATTTTGGATTAAAATTCAAAAAGTGAGAGGTTTTCCAAATTGTTGAGACCGCTTTTTTCAAATTTAAAAATTCTATGTACGGATGTTTGTAGTGCTTAAAAAGACAAACGATTTATCCTAATGAATTTTTTTGATAGAAGAAAAATTACCGGAGTTATAGCATTTACAAAATTTAAAAAAACAAACGAAAATGAACATTTTAAGCCAAACAACGCACGATATAAAAAAAAATCGAGAAAAGAAAAATGTTTCTTTTTGAACACTCTACAATATTCTTATAAAATTTTTTTTAATCTTCTTGAAAAATAGAAAATTCACATTTTTATCGCACAAAAAAATAATGAAAAATAAAACTTCCATTTTGCGGTCAAACTATACAAGATACGAAAAAAGATGATTGGGCAAAAATTGTGCACTCAAAAAAGAGCTACAAATTTTGTATGAATCACATTTTGATGGGACGCGCAGTTCTTGTTTCATTTGTAAAAAACTGATTTAAGAATAAAACTAATTAAATTTTTGTTCAATTTTTGGACAAACGATACAAACAACGAAAAAATACAAAGACCGAGCGCGTAGCGCGAGGTAAATTCAGTATCGAGCACGAAGCGCGAGAACCAAAAGTCGCGCGCCCTAGGCGCGCTCAAACTTGCGAGCGAAACGAGCCGCGCGCGCATTTTTTTATTATTATATCACAGAATTTTACTGGATACTAGGAAAAGTTGGAGTTGATTTAAAAGATATTTGTAAATTTTACAAGTTTGGAAGAAACTAAAAAATATTTTATAAAGTTTCGGAAATATTTTAAAGTTTTAAAAATATTGTTGATAAAATATTTTTGATCTCTCCGCAGTTATAAAATTCATGAATATCTTTTAAAATTATATTAATTTTTTCTAACATTTTTAAAAACATACAATATATGTCTTGGCTTAATTGGCTGCGCAACAGCGTCTTGTCTTCACCGAATGGGCAACCCATCTTGCCTTACGGGGTTAGGGTCAGTCGCAAGACCAAAAAACCCCGAATTTTTAAAGAATTTTTTTTTGAAAACAGGTTTTATTACTTATTGGCAAATGTTCTACCGGTCGAATAATACACATTACAAGAAGTTACAGTAATTTCTTAAGATAAAAATATCGATAAACAAGGAAGTTATAGTTAATCTGCCAGAGGTCCAAGAAAAAGAAAGTTTTTTGCGATGCGCATCGTCACTCACGACTGAATCATTTGAAATAAAAAAATACAACGGGCTTAGTTTGAAAACGATATTCCCTTTTACATGAACGAAGAATTAAGTGAAAATGTTAATTTTCAAGAAAATGGCGGATGTTTAAAAACAACATTTTTATTTTCCTTGAAAAAATTTGTTTTGACGCATCCGCCATTTTCTTGAAAATTAACATTTTGACTTAATTCTTCGTTCAAGTAAAAGAGAATATCGTTTTTCAACTCCTACCGCTGTATTTTTTTGTTTCAGATGATCCAGTCATGAGTTACGATGCGCACCGCAAAACAATTGATTTTTTTGGTTCTCTAGCAGATTAACTATAACTTGCTTGTTTCTCGATATTTTCATCTCAAAAAATAACTGTAACTTCTTGTAATGCGTATTATTCGAACTGCTAAACATTTGTTAATTAATAATTAAACCTGCTTTCAAAAAAAATTCTTGAAAAAATCGATTTTTTGGCCTTGCAATTGACCCTAACCCCTTAATTGGCTGGGCAGCAGCGCCTTGTCTTAACTGACTGGGCAACCCGCGTTGCCTTAATTGGCTGGGCAACAACGCCTTGTCTTCACCGACTGGGCAACCCGTCTTGCCGTAATTGGCTTGGCAACAGCGCCTTGTCTTCATAGACTAGGCAACCCGTCTTGCCCTAATTGGCTGGGCAACAGCGCATTGTCTTCACCAACTGGGCAACCCGTCTTGCCTTGATTGGCTGGACTGTGTGGGGTCTCAAAGTCCAACCTTCTACGTCCTCGTCATGGACCCTGGAGGATACATCTAAAATCCGTAGCGACTGAATGACGGCAATGGTAAATGCATTTATCGCAAGTATTTCATTTTAATAAATGTAATTAGAATTTCTTTTAAACGTTTGTTATAGTTATTTACACTTTTTTCAATGAGTAACCTGCATGATCCCTACATGACCTTTACACCTCAGGGATATGAGTTTGCGACAATAAAATAGTGGTATAGAACGCAGAATTTTTCGCACTAGAGTTACATTTCCGGTGTTAAAAAGGGAGCTTCTATTCAAAAAATTCAAGTTAACCATCAAACAAGTCTCAAGAATAAAGGCCAAGGTCAAAGTCAAGGTCACTATCGTATGCCTCCCTGCAAACCCTACAACTTTTGTCTGGATCTTTTTAGCATAAAAAGCTTTCCTGAAAAATTATTGAGGTGCGACTTTAAAAATAAAACTCGCTTTATAATATAAACACCTACATTTATGGCTTTGATTTTGGCATGCACCATAGTTCAAACCAGGATTGCTACAGTGATATTTAACGCATAAATTCAACCAGCAAGAACCTATTGCGCACGTCTACAGACCAACATAACCCACTGCGCAAGTCTACACCACATCATGGTCCACTAAGCATGCCTACGAGCCACCATGACCAACTGCACATGCCGATGACCTACCAAGAATTACTGCGCATATATTTTTGGCTTAACTGGAGCTAATCTCCCTAGGTATCTAGAGAGAAAAATGTCATACACTATAAAAATTGGCCCTTATCGAATCCACATATAGTGATAATTGAACCCCAATTATACCGCGAAAACCTCATTTTTTACAGTTGCGGTCATTGAGGTTTTTGATCACCATGACATGAACTACATTTTTCCTCAATTACATACAAAGTAGCCGAAAGCCAATTTCTGTACAAATTCTGCGGGGTTCTTTTAACCAACGATATGAACTTTTGAATAAAATTAAAATTTTTTTACAAAAACATTGTTTTTTTAATCGAAGATGCGAATTTCCGAAAAATAGATGCGTTTAAAAAAAAAGAGATTTTCACGACTAAAATACGTCGTACTTTTTTCCCTACAGAACTTTATCGTGTAACATAACCGACATTTCTCTGTACCCTATTCGACTTTACCCCGTGCCTCAGCCGAATTTACCCCTTGCACTAACTGACTTTACACAGGTCTCCATGGGTAAAATTTTTGGGATTTTTTTCAATGCATTTGAGTCATTTTGAAATCAACTTGAATTATTTTTAAGTCTTATGAATCAAAAACATTATTAATGTAAATTAGTTGCGTTTAGTAACTTTTTGATTTTTTAGATGACAGTTGCTCCCAGTGGGACCCTGCGGTGGTTGTTAACCTTTAGTTTTTAATTATATATAATATTTTTGTACAATATATAGACAATCAAACCGTTGAATTTTTGATAAAAAATATCTATTCTTGTTCAAATATTGTGAATATTCATTGAAATCTAACAACAGAAATTTTAGACGAAAAACGCGAATAACATATTCCATGGGTCTCCACTAGTTCTTTACTCGATGTAAGGATTTGTTGGAATTTGATTGTTTGTTTGGTTAATTCTGAAAGTAGGAAAAATAAAAAATAAAATAACCAGAAAAAGACAGAATTTTTTTTTTAATTTACACTGCACCGTTTTTTTTACACCGCCTTGGTATTTTGCTGGTAAGGTCATGTAGGAAAACCGACACTGAACAAGTACGTGTATGTTCGACAATTTGTTGGGGGTTTTTATTACTTTTTTGGTGGGCTTTCAAAATAACAAACAAATTTCAAAACATTTTTACACCGAGTGAAGTGCCAGTGTAACCAGTAGAATATGCTATGATGCAACATAACGAACAATCGTTTAGAATGGCCAATCTTCTTTTAAACCTACTGTAAACTTTTCGTGAAATGTAATGATTTTTGTTTAGACTAACCGATTACTGCTGAAAAATGTTAAAATAACGCTAAATTGTTTCAAATTTGTAAATCTTCTATGAAAAGTTGGGAATCATTTTCAAATACAATTTTTTAAATTAAAAATATCCATTTCCGATGAAAAACGCTAATATAATTTAAATTTTTTAGCAGATTCTAAATCTTGTTCAAATTATGAAGATTTTTGTTTGGAAATGCCAATTTTTGGTTTGAAACGCTAAAATAACCTAAAATTGTTCAAATCTGTATACCTTATTAAAATTTTGTCATTACTATTAAAAATGTTACGTACGAACTAATCAAAATCAATTTTTGATTTCCTAAGAATCTCCTGAAAGTGAATTGCTGCCTAAACTTCCGTAGATTAATGAAAAGCAAATAAGAATTTATGATGTCGAAATTGTACGTTGGGGAGAGGCTTCCCCAAAACTGAAGGAAGGGCGAGAGACTCGTCTTTCCTGTATTTATTTTTATGTGGGCTGGTACCCCTACTCTCGGACTGAGAGTTCTTGTCCCGGATGTCAAAAATGTGATATCAAAAGAAGGGTTTCGCAAATGTGCTCAATTCGAAATAAATTTTGTACCTAAAAAATTTCACGATAAAGTTCAAATTTATTGTGCACACAATACGAAATATTACAGGTCCGGCAATATGAATCAGCAATAGTGAGATTCGGAAAAGGCAAGTTCTACAGTGGGTAGAACATGTTAACAGGTAAAAAGAAAAAGCAATACAAGATATAAATGGTAACGATACAACTTAGCAGTTTCCTTGTGCTTAAAACTACAGCTCGTCGAACATACACATTCAAATCGAATGAAGCAAAAGGAACGAAGGCGGTCGGTTCTTTTTATAAATTGTCTGGCTATCGACAAGGCGGGCGAAAACCTTTCATTTAGATTTCGTGGATTTATAATTCACTCTAGTCTTGAGGTCCCTCGCGACAGCCATAAAACACATGAACACCTGTCACTTTTTTAGATTCGTTTTTATAAAAGAGACACAATGAGTCTAGCTTTCATAAAAGAAAATCTGGTCCTTCCGAGATAATTGTTCTATCTCGTTTTGAGATTCAAGTAAGAATAATGATTTCTAGACTTTTTAATTTGGTTTTACCCAGGCCGGATAAGACACGATTTCTACGGCACTCCTGTACTCAGGCCGAGAAAAGTATAGTCTCGCTAAAGCGGGGTGGGTGGTGATGATGAATTGTTCCCGTTACGGTCCTGCCTACCGTCGCACAGAGTTACAATTTTTTCTTCCGGATCGCAAACTCCGTTGATCGACCACTCGATCGGTAGCTGCGGCTTACCCCTGTTGCCGATTCGAGAAAAGTATAATCCCGACTGAATCGGAATAGGACGCGACGACTTACGTACTGAGAATTTGTCTCCCAATGTCAAGGTGGAATTTTTAAACGCGACGTAAGAATGGGCGAAAACCGGAGTTATTCTGTGTCACTTCAGATCACTCAGAAGACTGCGATGATGACTTTGGTTCGATGCGCCTCGACAGTTCATAGTCGAGGTAAATCAGGTAGGGATTTTTGCGGAATTGCAGAATTTGCATTTGGAGGGTAGGGATATGTCGTGAGAGCCAAAACAGCGTTTGCAAATTTGACTATCCAGGTAGCTTGATTTCCAAGTGTGCGAGAAATGCACTGCCAAATATCTTCGCTTGGATTTTTGCACCTGAGAGACAGGAACCTCGCCAGCACTTTACGGAAGTAAGTTGCTTCGAAGTATTTCATGCTTCAGGTGCAGACTGACACGACAAGTGCGAGACTGACAGAAAGTTTTTCTTTAATTTTTTTCTTCGTTTTCCAGGAATCGTACGAAGGACTACGGTCAATCGGCACGTACTTCACAGCGGGGCGTCTGAATTTTTCGTATTCAAACCGTGAAAAAAAAAACCAAGTCGAGGGAAAACTTGGAAGATAATTTATTGGGATTTATTTGACCTAGTCTTCGTTACTGACACTGTCAGTCTTGTCAGTCACAGACTGACTTCTGGCGAGCCCTGGGCCGTAGTGTGTATGACTCGACGGTAAAAATGTGAAAACCTGTAAACTAATATGGGTCATTCTCCTTCCTTTTTTGTGTCAAAATGACCCTTGATTTTTGGCAGAATTAAAAAATATATATTCAGGGGTCCACCAAGTCGATTTTCGTCAATAAAATGTTTATTTTATTTGAATAATCGCACTTTGTGTATTGTTACTTCGGCGTTCGTGCAGTGTGCTCTTTTGAGTGAAATACATCGCTCAGAGTTTTGGCACAATTTAAAAAAAGTATCTGGATTTCCCCCAAGCCGGATTTTTGAAATAAAATAAATAAAATAAAATTTTTTAGGGACCCCTGAATACTTTTTCAAAATGCTGTCAAAACTCCGAGGTAACGTATTTCTAGTTTTTCGTTTTTGTGGTTTTGGGGTCCGTAAATGATAATGAAATTTGGATTTCCATCAGACATTTCGGCTCCATATACTATATTTTGTGCGTCGACATTTTTTTTAACTGGTTTGTAACTAAAGTTTAATAACTTTTTAACCTTTTTCAATGCGTGCTTATTTATAATCAGTGTGTATAAACGTAAATTTTAAACCTTAATGGTGTTGTTTAAATCCGACTTGGAATTTTTTTTTATAGGTACGGCACTAACTCAGTATATATTTATTTCCAAGTATTTGGGAACGAAAGAAAGAGAACTTGTAAAATATCCGGTGTTTTGTGAGATCCTCGCATCAATCAAATTTACAGGAATGAAGCCTTTTGCTGAGGCAATCATTATTTTTACGGAAATTATAAATTTTTCGAAAGGGAGGAGTCTTTGGATAGCAGAAGATAGCATTTGATCGGCGAGAACCGTTCACAAATTTATGTGTATACTCACAATTCTGACATCACAGAAGAATTTTCAAGCGTCATCATACATCCGAAGACCCACAACTTGATGATGGTGAACCACAATTTTGCGAAATACGTCGCGAAATGGAGAAAAGGGGGTACAAAGTTGAGATGTCCTGTGTATGTGAAGACCATAAGACTGTAGTTGTAAGCAGCAAAGCAAACACGGCATGCAGACGACCTATCAAATTCGCGCTTCAATGCTCTGCCGTCCGAGCCACACATTAGGTATTTTCACTTCAACCACCAGCTAACTTCACTTCGTTGAGTGCTGAGGTGAAAACATTGGACCAAATACATGGGATTCGATCCATTTTTGCCCTATTTTGCTAATATCGTCGTAAAAACTAATTTTTTCTATATATGTGTATTGGGAAAATAGTTTTTATTTTTTAAGAACTATTTAATGACATAATAAAATGATGATAAATATTATTCATTACAAAGATATTACAGAACTAAAGTTTTGTCTCATGCATTTGGTCCCTGGTGGTTGATGTGAAAATACCTAATTGCCACTCACGAAATCGAGGCGTTCTTCCTTATCGACCGCGAGTCCAGGCTTTGAGTCTGAGCGGCAGTTTTCAATTGAGAAATAAAAATAAAAAATGCGAATAAAATTGACTACAAAATATTGAAATAGTTTTTGCAGACAGCATCTGCAAATGCGCCAATTTTATAAATAAACCAATCGACTTACGATTGTATGTAAATTTAGTAATTTACCCAGTTTGAAATTATAACTTGGAAATTATAATTTGAAAATTTTGAAATTACATTTTTGAAATTGGAAATTTATCAAGTCACCCAGTAATAAATTTCAAGAACACCACATTCGAATTCTGAAATTTCCAAATTAGGCCCTGTGCAAATTTGTTTATAAATTCCAAGTTTATCAAGTCGCCCAACTGTTATTATTGATATTACAAAATTTTCCACATTTATTATTCCAACATTACAAAACAGGCAGGTGTCAAATTTTCTTTATAAATCAAAAAATTTATCAAGCCATCCAGAAATAAATTTCAAAACCATCAAATTCGAATTCTGAAATTTTCAAATTAGGCCGTCTACAAATTTATTTATAAATTCCAAGTTTATCAAGTCGTCCAACAAATTTTTTAATTTATAAAGAAAAGTGTACACTTGCCAGTTTTGTAATATTGGAATTATCAATGTGGAAAATTTTGTAATATCAAAAATAACAGTTGGGCGACTTGATAAACTTGGAATTTATAAACGAAGCGCGAGAACCAACAGTCGCGCGCCCTAGGCGCGCTCAAACTTGCGAGCGAAGCGCGCGATGAGAATGTGCCCTCACAGCGGGCAGATTTTTTTAAATAGATTTCTTCATTAAAACATCGCTGTCTCTTCCTGTTGACAATTAGGGCAATTTAACTGAAATTTCCCTAACCTAGCCAAGCGCTGCTTATAACTTCCGTAACCAAACGACAAATCGTTCACAATTCCATGTATTCATGGGGATAAATTTTACCTATCAAGTGAGGGTGGCAGTACAGAACTAGATAACCAACAAAATGGGATTTTTTCACAAGAGTGAAGTCTTGATTTCGGATTGCGATAAAAAGTTCAATTTTCAGTTTAAAAATAAAATAAAATCATGCTTCTGAGATATTAAGTTTTTGAATACGGGAAAACGAAGTTTGATGTAAAAAAGGTCAGCCAATTCCGAGAAAATCAACGGAGCTTGTTGAGATTGAATTTGATGGGTTTTCAAAATCACATTTGGACCGCGAATAAAAAACCAATTTTCAATTTAAAAAAATGTACTTCCGAGATATGGGGATGCTGAATGAGAATAAGATGTGTTTAAAATTAAAAAATTGTTCTGTTTCGAGAAGGCTGTGGCTACTTGTACCGAAATTTCGATATAAATAGCCGGATTTTTTCGGTCTAAATAGCTAGAGGTGGAAAAGGTTTATTTGTACCAAAATTTACTATGAATGTAGATACTTCCTTCCATAATATAAAAATTCAAGATCGCGATAACACAGTATCACAGACATTTTGTTGATAAAAATCAGAACAAAATGAGAAAAAAGATTTTTTTTTATTAAATGATAATACTTTCAATAAATATCAATACCAGAAGGTTTAAAAAAATGGTTAATACGTTAAAAATGTGTATGTGTATGCAATAAACCCATATTCCATAACAGTGTTGGTTATCTAGTTCTTTACTGCAACCCTTCAAGTGTTGTAGAGAATAAATAATAAAACATTTGAAAGCTTTTGAAATTTAGCATATAAAACTTTATAAGGCTTCAAAGTTTAACAATCACAAATTGATTTAAATCTTCGCACATCTCAATTTAAAATATTCGCAATCGTAAAATGTATAATTGAACTATTTCAAACATTAATGCTTCCAAACAGAACTATTTTACAATTATCTTTTCTTAAAATAGTTGAATAAAAGTGGGATTTACGTAATCGAAAATTAATTCAGAAATATGTTAACGGCAGCCACGATTCTCGTTTCAAAATACTAATATGCCTTAAACTGTTGTTCGAGAATCGCGATATACCACAAAAATTGCTCGTACCTGTCAACTAACTGGTTTCGCAACCTACAATCGAAAAGAAGATTGGTAGAGCATGTATATTATTTTTTGTAATTACATTCTCTGGCTCTAGGAATTTTTCACAAAAAGCCAGTTTGACATTTTTTAATTTTCAGAACTCAGATTACCGGATATAATAAGGCTGATTTTTTAAATTTTTAGATTATAAAATATTTCCATCAGGAGCTACACTCAGATATTGAAAATAGCGCCATAAACCCAGCTTCGAAACAAGTATTATACAGAAAGAAGCTAGGCTTCATTTTTTTGCGTCTTATTTTTTCAGGTCTCACTTCAGTTGTTGCCGGGGTAACATCATGTATTTTTTTTGTTTACCAACTCAATTTAATTTTTGACTAAAAATGCTGCGTCTCCATTTTGGGTGAATATCCGACTCAAAATGAAGCTGTTTTCTGTGTATTTTGTGTTGAAAATGAGCATAAAAGCATTAACTCTGGCATTGTTCAATTAGAGAAATAATTATGGACGAAAAATAACTTGAATGTTTTTTTCCAAGAACAATTAATGGTCTACAGTGGAATAAATGTTAAAAATAATTAAAATGTGTTAAGAAGAAATATGGAAAAATTAAAAAGTAACTTCTGCGAAAATTTGTTTCGGTACAAATTCTCAATAAAATATTTGTGTTGAATGCAAAAAACCGTTTCTTTAACATAATTTTTTTAATTTAACCAAAAATATCTTAAAAAAAAAGAAAATCATTATAAATTATAGAAAAATTTTCATTGGAACAAAAACCAATTTCTTTGACTCAAAAGAACATTCTATTCATGAAATAAACTTTCCTTTGACGGAGAGCCACTGAATATTTTTCTTTCATTTAAACAAATTTTTCTTTGCAATAAAAGAATATTTTTTCCTTAGCATATATATATATATATATATGACAGTTGCTCCCAGTGGGACCCTGCGGTGGTTGTTATCCTTTAGTTTTTAATTATATATTCGATTCCTTTAGAATAGAACTGAAGGGCCTATGACAAAGCCACCGAACGCGTCCTCGGGTTGCGGATAGAGGGTCCCTGGCCGAAAAGTGAGGTTTTTGGGAAGTTTATTTTTAAATTGTGAATCAATTTGTTGCTTATTCTGCAAAAATTATTCAAGATAAAATGGATTTCTTTTCGATCTTCATTTATAAAAAATCGAAGGAGATCGTTTTTTTCTCCGCGAAAAGTTCTTTCGGTGTCACTTGCATCTAAGGAATCTTTTCAAAATCCGCAATGGTTTTTCCTGTAGAAGTAACAAAAAAAGCACACGAGTTTCATACGCTGGTAGAAAAATATTTTTCAATCAATGACGGCAGTGAAAATGTCATTCTAAATGAGTGAAAATCCACGCATTTCAGAGTAATATTTGACTCTTAAACATGAGTGAATTCCACTTATTTTTGAGCGTGAAATATCACTTTAAAACAAGTGGAAGATAAGTTATTTAGAGCAAAATTTCCACTTGAGCTCGTTCTGCAAGATTTTTACTCATTTTTATGTGAAAATCCACTTAGAGAAATTTAGAGAGCACTTTTTTACAGCGTAGGAAAAACGCAAAAAATACTGAAGATTGAAGAAGCTACTATTTTAGTGAAATCACTCGATTCGAAAAAATGTCTGTACATTGAAAAGTTACTAATTTATCGGAAATTCCCAAAAATATAGAAATGTTGAAAACATTGTATTTCAAAATGATCGTGAGACTTTACTAAACAAACGCCCGTTTGAAATTTTTCGAAATTCTATCACTAAAAAAAATTAGAAACAAAAAGGCAAACAATGTTTACTTACGTTGCACTCCTTATCGATCAACACGTGCAACATATGATGTAAAATCGATAATATCGACCGTGATTAGTTCCTCCAAAGCCTTTGACACATCCTAGTCACGCTAAATGGCACCACATACCTCTAAAGTGTCAATAAACCTAAACAAACCGAATGAAAAAATCGTTTTTCTATACAGTGCAATGTGGGGTTAGGCCCTTTTGTTCGCTCGGCACCCCTCGGGTTAGGACCTTGACTGACTTTGATGAATTTAAAAAAAATTTTAAAATTAGAAAAATTCTGTTTAGTTTACACCCTCGAAACGGCGTTTGTTTGAGGAGTTCAAAAATGTGTAAAAGTCAATTTCGAAAAATTTGTGGGACAGGCTCTTTTGTTCCCCGACCCTTCAATTGTGTTTGGGGTATTTTTGCGGGTAGCCTAATATTACTGCGATCATAGGAATATTAATTAAATTCTTGGGACAGTGTTTGGTGTGATTACTTCAATTTCAACATTTTTCGGCAGTTCCGATTGGAGACAGCTTAGACGGGGCTAGTTTAATGTGCAAGGGGTAGTTCTTGGGGGGTTGATGAATAATACTGTGGCGATTTTGATATTAACTATAGTCATCGGATAAGTGTATGTGGTGATTATTTCTAATTTGAAATTTTTTTCACAGCCTTAGTTTAAGGCAGCTGAGACGGGATTCATTAATTGGGCTAGGGGTCGTTCTTGGGGCTTGTGGAATATAAGTGCGGAGATGGCAATGTGAACTAGAGTTTTGGGAAGTTGTCCGGTGTGATTATTCTTTATTTTGAATTGTTTTAGCCGTTTTAGTTAGAGGCATCTGAGACGGGGTTCGTTTAATGTGCTAGCTGTAGTTCTTGAGGTTTTCTGAATATTACTGCGGTGATAGGAATATTAAGTAGAGTCTTGGGAAAGCGTTTGGTGTGATTATTTTCAATTTGGATTTTTTTGGAGGTTTTAGTTGAAGGAAGCTCAGACGGGGTCCGTTAAATATGCTAGGGGTAGTTCTTGGGTGTTGCTGAATACTACTGTAGAAATGAGGATATGAGAAAGAGTGTTGTGAAGGTGTTTGGTATAATTATTCTAAATTGTGGTGTTTTATGGCTTTTTTAGTTGAAGGCAGCCTAGCGGGGTTTCATTATATGCGCCATGGATGTTTTTGTTTTGTTTTTTGATTATTTCTGTGGGGTCGTAAGTATAATTTAGAGTTTTACGGAGGTGCCTGATGTAATTATTTTTTATTGTATAATTTGTTGGCCTTGTTTTTTCAAGTCCGCAAAAATCATAGACTTGTGACTTAAATTTATTGTTTTTGTTTAATATCAATAATTTGAGTTAATGATCGGTGTGAGTGTTATCGGTTGTTTTCGGACAATTACTTTTGTTATTTTTAGTGAGCTATGAACTAGCTCAGACGTATGATATATGCTTTCTCGTACTTATTCCATAACTTTTTATTTAGGGGTAGTTTCTTATTGTTAGGGATGATTTGATTATCTATGTTCAGTGATTGGAATATTATCCTCACTGTGAAATTTTCTTCGACCGTTGTTATCAATAATGAAGTCAATTCATGTCTGAATGTGTTATTTTGGTCATACGGTCCATTAAAATTAATAGTGGATTCAGTTGTCAAATTTCAAAAGCGCTATGGGCCTCAATAACGAAAATAACATTCAAAATTTCAATAGTAAATTTTCTGAAGAAAAAATTTTTTCCCAAAAATATTAATCGCACTACCGGCGTCAATAACAACAATAACATTAAAAATTTCGATGGTAAGCTTTCTGAGGAAAAATTTTTTGAAGAAAAAATTTTTTACCAAAAATGTCAAAAGCACTACCGGCGTCAATAACAACAATAACATTAATAATTTCGATATTAAATTTTCTCAGGAAAAATTTTCTGAAGAAAAAATTTTTACCCGAAATTGTCAAAAGCATTATCGGCATTAATAACAACAAAACATTAAAAATGCTGATGGTAAATTTTCGAAGGAAAAATTTTCTGGTTGTAAACTTTTTTCCAAAAAATGTCAAAAGCACTATCGGCTTCAATAATCACAATAACATTCAAAATTACTATAGTAAATTTTCTGAGGAAAAATTTTTTAAAGAAAAAATATTTTCCCAAAAATGTCAAAAGCGATTTAGGCCTCAACAACAACAATATCATTAAAAATTTCGATAGTTATTTTTCTGAGGGA
The DNA here is from genome assembly GCA_011634705.1 of Andricus grossulariae. NCBI lineage: Eukaryota > Metazoa > Arthropoda > Insecta > Hymenoptera > Cynipidae > Andricus > Andricus grossulariae. The sequence goes on along the minus strand of JAABKJ010075445.1, from coordinate 101,059,046 downwards.
AAATTTTCTGAAGACAAAATATTTCCCAAAAATGTCAAAAGCGCTATAGGCTTCAATAACAACAATAACATTAAAAATTTCGATGGAAAATCATCTGAGGAAAAATTTTCTGAAGCAAAATTTTTTTACCAAAAATGTCAAAAGCGCTATGGGCCTCAATAACAACAATAACATTAAAAATTTCGATGGCAAATTTTATGAGGGAAAATTTTCTTGAGAAAAATTTTTTCCCAAGAATTTCAAAAGCAATACCGGCGTCAATAACAACAATAACATTTAAAATTTCGATGGTAAATTTTCTGAGGAAAAATTTTCTGAAGGAAAAACTTTTTCCCAAAATTTTCAAAAGCGCTATGGGCCTCAATAACAACAATAACATTAAAAATTTCGATAGTAAATTTTCCGAGGGAAAATTTTTTGAAGAAACAAATTTTTCCCAAAAATGTCAAAAACGCTATAGGCTTTAATAACAACAATGTCATTCTAAATTTGGATCGTAAATTTTCTGAAGAAAAATTTTCTAGAGGAAAAATTTTTTTCCAAAAATGTCAAAAGCGCTATGGGCCTCAACAACAACAATAACATTAAAAATTTCGATCGTAAATTTTCCGAGGAAAATTTTTCTGAAGAAAAAATTTTTTCCCAAAAATGTCAAAAGCGCTTAGGCTTCAATAACAACAATTACATTCAAAATTTCAATTGTAAATTTTCTGAGGGAAAATTATCTGGAGAAAAAATTTTTTCCCGAAAATATCAAAAGCGCGATAGGCTTCAACAACAACAATAACAATAAAAATTTCAATGATAAATTTTCTGAGGAAAAATTTTCTGAAGAAAGAATTTGTTCCCAAGAATTTCAAAAGCACTATGGTCCTCAATAACAACAATGACATTCAAAATTTCGATCGTAAATTTTCTGAGCAAAAATTTTCTGGTGAAGAAATTTTTTCCCGAAAACGTCAAAAGCGTAAGACGCCTCAATAACAATAATAACATTAAAAATTTCAATGGTAAATTTTCTGAGGAAAAATTTTCTGGAGAAAAAATTTTTCCCAAAAATGTCAAAAGCGCTATAGGCCTCAATAACAACAATAACATTCAAAATTTCAATACCAAATTTTCTTAGGAAAAATTTTCTGAAGGAAAAATTTTGTCCCAAAAATGTCAAAAGCGCTATAGGCTTCAATAACAACAATAACATTTAAAATATCTATAGTAAATTTTATGATGAAAAATTTTCTGAAGAAAAAATGTTTTCCCAAAAATGTCAAAAGCGCTATAGGATACAATAACAACAATAACATTCAAAATTTCATTAGTAAATCTTCTGTGGAAAAATTTTCTGAGGAAAAAATTTTTTCCCAAAAATGTCAAAAGCACCACCGGCGTCAATAACAACATTAACCTTTACAATGTCGATACTAAATTTTCTGAGGAAAAATTTTCTGAAGGAAAAATTTCTTCCCAAATACTTCAAAACCGCTATGGGCCTCAATAACAACAATTACATTAAAAAGTTCGATGGTAAATTTTCTGATGAAAAATTTTCTGAAGCAAAAATTTTGTCCCAAAAATGTCAAAAGCGCTATAGGCTTCAATAACAACAATAACATTCAAAATTTCAATAGTAAATTTTCTGAGGGAAAATTTTCTGAAGAAAAAATTAGTTCCCAAAAATGTCAAAAGCGCTATAGACCTCAAAACAACAATAACATTAAAAATTTCGATAGTAAATTTTCTGATGAAAAATTTCCGGCGGAAAAAATTTTTTCCGAAAAATGTCAAAAGCACTATCAGCTACAATAACAACAATAACATTAGAATTTCTTATTTAAAAATTATTTATTAAAAAATTACAAGTTTTATAGGTTGTAAAATTTTAATCCTCAGCAGATGTTAATTGCTTGGTCCTAACCTAGCTACCTGATTCCTGGAAATCGCAGGCCCTGCCGGTGGGGTCCATAGTTTATAGAGGTCGCAGTATAATGAACAGAAAAATTTACAAACGAAAACTCTTGTAATTTTAACCCTAGAAAATATTAAAGCCACAAATTGGTAATATAATTTTCTCTAAAACCAATTCGATATATTTATTTATTTATTTTTTTATTTTACTATTTATCTACAACCATAAATGCGAGAGAAGTCCGTATATCTCCAATGTCTAGCTGGTGAGACGGAGTCAGACATCACGGTCCTTGAGACATATTCGAGACATATCGAAGACACTCAAGCCAAAACCAAGACCAAATATTTTTACCCGGGCTACTACTACTAACGTTTCTACTTAACCTGCGAAATAGTGTTATTTGTATATGAAATAAAGAAGAACCCATTTACAGGCACCAAAAACAATGATTGACTCCATCTGCTTGTGACTTGTACGTGTACAAGCTTTTCTGGTATTTTTTATTGAAACTTATCAATTAATATCTTTTACTAACAAATTTTTCCATTCATGTTTTAGTTTACATATTTGTATATATGAATATTTACTGCATGATTATTCAATTATAATCATTGCTGTCAGCTTCACATCACTGCACTTGTAAACTATTTGCAGTAAAGTCCCATGTTTTTCTATTTTTTGTTATACAGTTTGAATTCTTTATATTAAATTTTTGTATAAATATTAATTTATTGTCATGTATTATCATTCGTTACCATATAATGTAACAATTTGAAGCAATTACTGGATTTCCAATCGTTTCATTAAGAATGAACCACCCGCAAAAAATGGTTTTGGATATTTATACCTTCTGAGTAATCAAACCTCAAAGTAGGGGTGAGTTTAACTTCGCGGGTGGCACGCTCCTTCCATAGCTCATATCTTGAAACAAGATGGTTTTTTGAGGAAAATGTATCAGACTTAAATTGTATAACGGAAAATTCTGTACAAATTTAGTTATATATGTTACAGGCAAAGTATATAATCCAGGCATAATATATAATCCCTGAGCATTATATATGTTACAGGCAAAGTATATAATCCGGCAATATATATAATCCCTAGGCATTATATATAATACCCAACAGAGTCCAGGCAAAGTATGTAATACTCTCTATTATGCAGATTGCCTAGGCATTATATATAATGCCCAGAAGAGATCAGGCAAAGTGTGTGATAAATATTCTCCATTTTAGCTGTGTTTCCTTTTTTTTAAACTTTCATAATTTTGGATGCAATTAAACAAACTTAATGTTTTCAACAAATTGTTATTGTTTATAACTATCTTCTCCTATATTTATGCTAGATATTTGTTGTTTTTTTTTCCTGAAATTTTCAACTTATAGTCTACTTTGTACTTAGAGTGAGGTAATAATTAATGCAAATGTGAAAAGTGAACAAAAAGTTCAAAATTTCACAATAAAACCGCAACTAAGAAGCATTAATAAAAAAGATAGTTATAAACAATAATTATTTATCCCAGCAATTATTTTTGCTAAATTACATCCATTATTACCTAACACTAATTGAAAAGTGAATAAAAAGTGGAAAATTATAGAAAAAACTGCAACTTTCTAGCATTATTCGAAGAGAATATTGTGATAAATAATATTGAATTGTTTAAACAATTATTTATGTTTAATTTAATTTATTATTGATTCGTTTTAACTGAAGAGTTGATAATAAGTTGAAAAATTTGGAAGAAACCGCGACTTTATAACTCAAGACTAAACGAAAATTACTAAATATAATAATAAATTGTTTAAATAATTCATATAAACATCTAATTATCAATAAAAAGTAACATTATTAATCATTTGTATTTTAAAAAAAGCAAAAAAATCATAATTAGTGACAAAAACTCGCAAAACAAAATTTTTTATTTACAAGGTTTTTTTGGAACCCTTCAAAACAGACTCATGGGGGTGATATTTGAAAAATAAGTTTTTATTTGTATTCAATGGCTAATTTTGAAGGAAAATGTTGAATTTCAAATTAATTTATCTAATATTAACAATTCTGAATCAAATTTACAAAGATGTATATTTTTCTTATGGGAAATCCGTGTTAAACTTCATGATTTGACATGGAATTGCTCATTAGACAAATTGCGCGGGCATTGTGAGTAATGTCAGACCTAACTCAGGTACTGAATATATATTATTTCAATGACAATTAGGTTGAATTTAAATTTACAATTTAATCTAAATTAGTTCCAAATTGGCATGTAATTAAAATCGAAGCTCTCATACAAATTTGCCGAATTGAGACAGATGCAAAGAAAGTAACAAGAAACATCTGTCTTATATGGAAAATCCTTTTGAGTTATTACTTTTTGAATAAGTCTATACCGAAAATAATTGACTATACATGCATTTCCACATGCGGAGGGGAAAGTTACAAAAAGTTTCCATAAATTATCAATAAACGACATTAAATTTTTTCATTCAACATTTAAACATTTTTTTAATTTAAACATGATGCCTTTTCCAGTTCAATTACCATGGACAATTTATACATTCATGGCGAATTCCCTGGCGGTTACGTATCTTCACAAAATTACAATAAAATACAATAAATTACAATAAAACAGTACAATGTAAAAATTTTGTTATTACTTGTAAACTTCTGCAAAAGTATTCGAAATTCTAGCAAAAACTCGTAGTTTGCAGTAAATATTTTTTTTTTCATTTTCTAAAATGTATAATAATTTGTTAAAAAACAATTGAAAATTATGAAAATAATTCTCGTTGAAACTACACGTTTTTCCTACAATTCGAACACTTTTACCAAATTTTCCAAATAATTACAAAATTTAATATCATTTTCCTTTTTATTGTATTTTATTTTGAAAATACATTTACACTAGAGTTGAGTGATTCAAAGCTCTAAATGTATTTTAATGAAATTGAGACCCCCCCCCCTCCTCCTTGCCACCAATCCACATACTATCGAGTGGAAATTCTTGGGAAAATCTGCATGTATATCGTGTAGCAAATTGACACTCGTTAATTCGATTAAACTTGCCCTTGGATTTTTAAGCATATATTTCCAACAGCGTTATGTAAGGAAAAAATATACGTTTGTTAAAATCCAAAATATTGAATTCGTAAGAAACTCAAAAATGAACAAGAAGAAGGTATCATTGATAAAAATCAGATTTAAATTAAAGCATTTCGCTGCAATGGAAGAAAAAACTAACAACTACATTCAATGTAACTATTTTTAAATAAATAATGGTGACCGAAACTGTTTTCCACATGCTACATAATTAGATGACTCTTCTGAAATTCAGAATAATTGATAGTAGTTCTTCCTTATTTGATGTTTAATTTCTTATTATTGCTTTTGCGGTAGAGCTCGTGTACATCATAAAAATATAATTCAATATTTGGAACAAAAATCTATCTTCATTAGCTCATCATTTTCGACCAATAAAGAGTGTATTTGAGTAATTTGTCCTGAGATAAAATACCGTATTCTTGAAATGGCCAAAGTTGTCCAAAAGTGTGTCCGATTCGACAGTTTCGTTTTCAGAAATTTAGGCCTGATAATTTCTAAGAAAAACGTCTGAACCCGTTAAGCGTTACAAGCTGAATATTATTTTGGACAGAAATACCAAATCCCTCCTACTGCGTCACCTTAGTTTTCCAAGTGCTAACATAAAATGAGGCCTAATAGGCATTATAAATTTTACGATACCTGAAAATGAAAGCAATAAACTGGTAATTTTCCGGTTTAAGCCCTAAGACCAAGTGCAGAACGAAGTCTCTAGAATTTTGGAACACTATAGAACGCGAAGGATTTAAATATATTCATTATTTATTGCCTGATCCTAATCCACAGCAAATACCTACCAGATAATTTTGAGGGAGATGAATCGTAAATTTAAGACAAGCGGATTTGTTCAAACGATAAATATGAAAATGTAAAGGGGGCTGTCCACATTTTTTTGCAATTTGCGAACTGTTAGAAAATTTTTGAGAATTCAAGCGCTTTTATATTTAATTTTTTTCAAGTACTAGTAACTAAGTAACTGAAAGTGAAAGTTAATTCATGAAAATTCTTTTGCAAAGAAAGGGACCTAATGCGTCAAAGCTGAATTTTACAGGACGGCCGATCGTAGCAGAGCCCGCAAGCCAGCATTTGAGTAGTGGGGATGCGTCTACGAAAAGCACTCGTGCTCAATGTTGGCGTGAAGACTCTGGAATATTTTTGGACTTTGGAAGTCTTAACCATTATTTTTTCGTTACAGTAAGAATATGAAATATGTGAAAGGAGAACTCTCTCTCAATAAACGAACCCGTGCGTCATCGACTTGAAAATTTTTTGATTTTTGGTTGCTGTTATTTGCGCTAAAAAAATGATCGCAGATTTTTCAATTAGGCTAACGTCCGCAATGATCGGTACCACCGGCGCTAATATTATTGAATATTACTGCTGACTTTTAAAGGTAATTGCTCGTCCAAAAAGGAAGCAATACACTTTTTTTAATTCCGTAGAAATGCTTTTTGAATTCCGCGTCGATTAATCCGTAATAGAGATATTTTTGGCTTTTTGTAGAAAATAGAACACGTGAGAAGTTTTTTAAAAAATGACAGAATTTCTCGAATTTCGTACCTCGCATTCAACTTGTGGCATGGCATAGGAAAGTAATATTGGAACAATATTATAAAATTCAGTGAAAACCATTGAATTAATCCCTTTCTTTCTTAATTAATTATTTAATTCAATCAATGTCATTTGAATTCACACGAAGTCACGTGAATTCACATGAAGTCACTAATTCTCCTGAAGTCACTTGAAATCTTCCGAAATCAGTGAAATCTTCTGAAGTAATTGAAATATCCTGAAGTGTCTTGAAGTCAGAAGTAGGTGTATACACAATCGGCCGAGTTGTCAAACCCTCGATAGTTGTAGTTTTTAAAGAAAAGCGTATGAGGAAAAATCAACGCCTATCTCCAAAAATTAGAAAAACTAAAAAAAAAAACAGAAAAATATTGACTGGATGAAAAAATGTTTTACGAAACAAATGTGTAATTTATCGAAATCTAAATTTTGCATGTGAAAATTTTTTCTCCAAAATGGATACTTTTCTCGGTATTGTTCGTTATTTTATGAAAATCATGAAAAATCAGCGTGATTTTCGTTTTTTGTCGATTTTTTGGAAAGAATAATGATTTTACCCAAAAATGTTCGGAACAAAAAAGTTGTATTTTCACGAAATACATAATTGCTCTGTAAAATATTATTATATAAAAGCATTCTTTTTTGAAATAAGTCATCAAAGCCGTAAAAATAGAGATGGTTTCAAAAAATCACTGTAACCCCTGAAATTAAAATGCACAGAAGAATGAATTTGCAGATAGTATTCACATATAAAGTTTGAAGTATAGCAATTAAATCGATGTAAAAATGGCAAATTTGATGAAACGTAGCTTTCGATGACAATAGTAATGGAGTCGGCTTGCTTCTGGATTTACTGTTGTCTTTGAAAGGGTACTTTTTTTCTACTACTTGTCCTGCTGTGACCATATTGAATATTTCAGAATTTTGAAAAATGTATTGCATTAAAGAATGTTGCAAGAATATCTGTGAATTTTTTCAGATTTTTTCTAACGTCGCCCTCTTTCTGGGAACAGGTCAAAGTGTACGCTTGAAAAAGGAGGCCGAAAAATCCTGTTTTTGGTGTTTTTTTCACTATAACTATAGCAAATCTTTTTTAGGATAAAAGTGATCATATCGTTGATTTCGGAAGATCTTAAGCTTTCAGATGCTTTTTATCAGACAATTCAGAGATTTTTTTGTACGAGCTGCAATCAAAAGAAGTGAGGGGCCTCAACATTTGGCCCCGACTTTAAATCGCTAAATCGCTGACATGATCGCTCAGAATTCTGGCTGGAATTGAAAAAAATCTTTGGAATGACCCATATATAAATTTTTTAATTTTTCCATTCAGATTTCATGATACTCGGACAATGTTGACAAGTGGACGTCATTGCATTTTTTAGACGAATTTTAAAGAGGATACAAAAATTTCACTCTTGGATTCATTTTTTAAGCGTGAAAAAATCTGCGTAAACTTCATGTTTCAGTAATTTGCTTAACGTATCACGTTTAAATTGTAATGAAATTACTAATCAATAATTATTGACAATATTTTATTATATTGTATTAATAAAAGCAATATAATATTACTGTACTTTATTAGATATTAATTTCTTGGAGATATTTTCATATTTTTATTTCCTTTTAGCCTATTTTTTCATATGATAAATAATGATTGATGAGAAAAATGTTGCAAAATTTGAAATTATCAATAAACTCAGCGTACAAAGTTATATTTATTACAGTACTGTTCATTGTTCAACTGCGAAATTAAAAATTAAAAGCAAAACATAATTTGATTAATTCAAACTTCGAAAATTCTAATTTTCTGCAAAAAAAAGTCCGAAGATGCAGAAAAAAAGGGTTCAGCGCTTTAAGTACCTGACGCCGGTGCGGCGTTTGCAGAAGGATAAAAAACGCAGTAGAAATCCGGCCGAAGTTACGGAGGAAGCAGGAGCCGAAGCTAAAAATTGTCCTTCGGCAAGCAGGAGGACCTACCTGCCAGAGGACAAGCAGTAGCTGAAGTACTGCTCGTCCCATCTCTAAAAATTATTATCTTCGAATCGTGTAAAGTTTAACCGGCAAGGTTAATTTTTGTTGCAACTAATATTTCATCTGGAATCCATGTAAACTTTATCTTTCGTTTTGTTTGTGCTCCTAGCGATACTACCCTAATAGCACGGAACGTTTCCGGAACGTGTAAAATGTCCGCCGCTAAGGAACGTTCCACTGGAACGTTCCAAACATAAATGACCGTTATTGTTATTATTATCAATAAATATTGCGTAAACCGTAAGTGATAGTTCAAAATCGATGTCAGTTTATGATATGGATATAATATTATAGATAGTATATGCGGTAAGCAGGGATCTGTGGAAAGCAAATGGTAACCCGCTCCTCCAAGGGGAAATCTGGTATACGGATGGCTCCAGGGGTGACGTCTAACACTCACTGGCAGTTACTGCATCAGTGAGTCAGAAATATCAGCCAACAGCGTGACTGCGGTCCTCTCCTTATGGAGGGGGCTTTGGTAAAAATCTAACATAAAGCTGAAATTTCGATTCACAAATCTATACTTGCACCCACTGTGATATACGGTAGCGACACCTTGACCTACCGAGAAAAGAATTAGAGTAAAATTAACGCGGTTGGAATGTAATACCCGAGCAATGTGTGCGGTAAAACGATAATAGAAAAAGTCAGTAGTGGGAGAATCCTCAAGGAATATGGTGTAGAGGAGACACTGGCTGACGCGTATGGAAGAAATTCGTTTAGATGATTTGGGCATGTTGAGAAAATGAAAGATGAACGACTGATGAAACAAGTATATTGAGGTAAAGTAAATGGCACTGTAACCAGAGGCGGACCAAGGAAAGAATTATTAGAATGTGTAAATGAGACCTGAATGACGCCTGAAAGGAAAGACCTTGGATACTAATGGGCCCGAGTCGAGATCTTAACTTGATGACTTTGTGAAACTTCTCGCTTGGGGTGATTGCTAGGGAGATTGATCAGCGACTTGGGTCTGAGCAGTGTTGCTAAGCGAACGTGCAATTTAAATAAGCAGCATGGGAATTCTAGATTAATCTAAAAATGTATACCCCCGCCCCTTATACCGCCTCGTAAATAATGTCTTTTTCGAAAAGAGTTACATAAATGTAGAGCAAGCAAATAAAAAATTCATCCCTACTTGCATTTATTTAAACAATTTGTTGGTAATTTTAATTCCACTTGTATTTCTAACGTACCTTACGATAGTTTTGTGCAGGAACCTTTTCTCTGCAACTAATTTCCTCTATGTAAAATGACCATTTATTGCATCGCGATAAAATCGAAACCAATGGTTAAAAGTGCTGAAAATGCAAGATATGAAACAATACGATACTGTTTGTAGTTAACTTTTTAAACGGAAGGAATATTTACCAAAAGGTAAGAAAGAATAAATAATGTTTTTCAATCGTATTTTATTGAAATGTATTACATACACAGTCCTTATATCCCCGGCTAAGTTTGGAATAAGCTATACTTCCCAAAAATACATATAAACATTTTATTTATTAGGATTCAAATCTATCACATAATTAAAATGATATAGAATAGTCGAAAGTTTCAATAATATTTAGAAAAGTTATTTAATTATTATGTATTGAAATAAATTATACTATGATTATGTGGTGCAGTGCATTAGAAATGGTTAATACTATATAAAATAATGAAATTATCTATTAGTATTTTGAAAGTAATGATCAGATAAAGATTAGTAAGAAATTAAATTTAATATAAGACATAAAATGTTTAATACTTGAGCAAATATTATATTTTATTGTAGATTTTCAGTGATTGAGAACTATTCATTTTATAAATTGAAAATTGAATTAAAATTCTAAATGAAATGTAGGGGAGAGGTCTGTAGGTTGGGCCAGCTCCGTAAGTTGGTCCACCAAGATCTCTTATATTCCTATCCGTGGTACATATAATACCACTCGCTAAAAGTATCGTGGCAGTAATACCTTACGTCAGTGATCACAATATTGACTGTACCACGGATAGGAATACAAGATAGCTTGGTGGCCCAACTTATGGCCCCGGCCCAACCTATGGACTTCTCCCTCATTGTACATTCGAGTATAAAAAAATCAGACCTTCCAGTGTGAACGATAAGCCGAATGACCGTAACGTCCGCAACCTTTTGCACGATTCCTGAAAACCGAAGAATGAAATGACATAAAAAATTTCTGGTAGCTCTTTGACTGTCATAACAGTCAATATCTGTTGAAAGTGGTGAACTTCGCTTTAGGGTCAGGAGAATTCTTTTATTTTGATTTTTCAAAAATAGTTTTTTAAGATTTTAAATGAGAAATAAATGAGTAAGATTATATGTCAATTAAATGTATGAACTATAATACTAATATCATTTAGAAATATGAAATATTGTATTACGGAGAAAGGCCGTTGGTAGTTTAAAAATACAGAACAAATTTTTTTAAAGGACAAACGTTGATAACATTATGAATTAGTACCTCAGCGACAAGTCAATGTAAAAATATCAAATAAAGTATAAGATTTTGTTTTCTATTTAAATATGCCAGTCTTAAATGTCAGTGTTTTCGTTTTCTTAGACTTTTATGTCACACGAATTTGAGTTTGATGTTATAGCCTAATTATTTATGAAACTCCTGCTACGCTCTTTCTTTATTATATATAGTGAAAAGTTTCTCATAAGGAAAACCGCAGGATTTTGCCGGAAGTATGTGCTAATCTTAAAAATTGCACCTGCTCCCAGCGAAATCGCGGTAAAATTTCAGCTGTAACCACGTCTCACAACCGTCGTGTCTTTTAGTTTGACTTTGCATAGTCTGCAAAAATAAGTTCCTCTAAAACTTTCGACGTAACCCATAGCACTATTGAGACCTAAGTTGTCAGCCATAAACAAGCCTATGGCAAAGTAAACCGTAGTCTCTTCTCCATTTAAATCAAAATTTATACCGTTATCTTGCAAGTAATTAATTTCGTCAACAAGTTTTCGGAAAATGTTATCATTACCGTACTCACTACGGTCTGATAAATGAAAAAGAAGGACAAGAAATATGTTCTCCAAGGCTGATCTGAGTTCCGGTGGCAAAGTCGGAAGTAAAATATAAACTGCTCCTAACTTTCGAATCCCATGGTGACTCCCTAATAAGTTATTGACTTCGAAATCATCAAAGTATATAAAAAGAGGTATAACAATTTTTCCAAAAAGCCGACGTTCTATTTCATCCCGCCATAACTTTCCTTGAATAAAGTTGGATAGAACACCATTTTCTTTACTTAGATCATCCATGTAATTCAAAACAGTTATTAAGACGCCTGGCATATCGAAAAAAGCTTTTAGAATTTTTCTTAGCGGCATGAATTTACATTTTACTGAAGCTTGTTCTTCTGTCATGTGTCCGTCACAAAATTTACCGTCTACTGTATTACCCACTGTTTGGCCATCATCTCTTATGAAACAACCTGTTTTGTCAAAAATCTTAAACTGTCTATGTTCAGTTGAAAACTTATCAAGAGCTTTTGCTATTTCGTTTAGACTATCATCAATGGAAGAAATATTTTCTTTGCTAACCTCATTTTTTCTCAAAGTATTGTATACAATGTATTTTGCCGTTGACAAAACTTCGTCCACTAATTCTTTTGATTGATTGAAAATGTCCTGTACATGTATTTGTGGCAAGTTAGGAGCAGCATACAATTCTCCAAAAAAATCCACAAAGAAATCAACAAATTTTGGTTGTATTTCAGCAATCGACAATGCAGGAGTGTTATCAATTTTAGAGTCAGGCAAAGTGGCTAAAGTAGACTTATCTTTGGGGACAGCAGGATTCCCATTGCCTAGTGAGTATTCATCTGAGTATTTGGTCTCTTGGTATTTATTTTTATCATCACGTTTACGCTTCTGTTGTTCTGTACGAACTGCTACATTACTCTGATATTTATGGAAAGAACTTAAATGATATTTAAATGTTTTCCAAGAGTCTAAATTTTTAAAACAGTTATCTTCCTGGCATCGAAATATATTGGAATTATAAATACCATGGACTATTTTAATATGTAATTGCAAACCCGTAATGCTAGGCAGTGAGGTAGAGCATTCTGTGCAACGAGGCATTGTGATAAAATAATAGCTGTAGGCTGATTCTCACTATAGTACGTTGAAAACTAAATAAATTCTGTAAGAACTAGTGAACAATATTTTTTTGAGTGACAAGTCTCAATAAAATTGCTTCGCACTTAACAAAAATAAAATATAATTTATAGAGTTTAAATTATTATGACATATTGCTCAATTTATGACAAATCAAACTCAACTCGGGAATTGTTTTATCCCACACGGTTTCAATACTGAAGATCACTTTTTGTAGCAATAACCATAAGGGTTCACTTTGTACAGGGTAGGACGCATGCAATGCGTGAATACATTTAAAGCAAACCTTTACAGCCCTCAAAGGATTTTACACCCGGAAACGGTTATTATCAATAATAACATATGATTCTGTTATGTCGCCTGTAGTATCTCCAACAACTGCTGGAAGCGGTTGCAAATTCTTTTTCACTTTTTGCAGATTTTTGCGTTTTCTTTCAATAGAAAATTCCAAATTTGCGATACTCTAAAAAAATATTTTTCAACAATTCTGAAGAACTAAAAAATATTGAAATTAGAAAATAATTGAAACTAAATTAAATTAAAATTTAAAAAATTGAGTTTTACCAGCGTAATATCAGTGAGTAAAGTATTCAGTAAATACGAAGCCTCGATACTGCATTTTATTAAACCATGAAATGAGATATAAAATTAAATATGAAATAAAATAAAAAAATGGAATCTATTTCTACCCAAAATTTCGACGGCATTTTTTTCATAATCTCAATTACTTTCTCGATTCAATTTAATAACGTGCTCCCCAATACTTTTATTTATCTTTTCCAGGGGGGGGGGAATACATTTTCCTAGGTACCTTCCTTTTACAGTGAAAAATTACTTTTCACGAAACATAGAAATTGTAGGTCTAGTGGAACTACAAAAGCGTCATATGCGAAATTTCTCATACACCTCAAAAATTTAATGACCTTTTTTAAATCTAATAATTTTTTGCTTTTGATATAATCAAAGCGAGTTCAATTCCGTATGCAATGAGCTTTTTTCATTAGAATTGGTTGAAACTTGACTGAGTTGTCAAATAAAATGACATCGGCTCCCAGTAGGACCGCGGTAAATCCCATTCATGGCCACGTCTCACAACCGCGAGATATATATATGGCTGGTCAAAGGTTCGAACCATATTTTTAAAACTTTTTCTTCTGAAACTAAAATTGAAATAAATTTGAAAATCGCTTCTATACCAATCAATTAGTTTTTTCTTTATGAGGAAACCCGCATTTCATATTTTCATAATATGTACACGGAGTTTTTCCCAGCACAAAAGTTTATTAGAAGTCTTTTATTCTTTGGAAGAAATTTAATTACATTTCTCAGATGTTTGAGAAGAAGCTGATTAAACAGAGGATTACCATTTCCTGATTTGCGGTAAGAATGAAGAACTCCTATAGGAATCGAATTAATTTATCCACTGCTTCAGTCGCCCGGGGCTACTAGTTTATCTCAGTTTATTGCATCATATTTATTCAGGCACGTTGAAGAACTTCGCTGGACAAGTATCTTTAGGCCTTAGGCTTGAAAGAAGAGTTTATAAAAAGATTAATTCTTTATTTACCGCTCTGGTAGAACATCACTGAACTTAGATGAAAAATAACTTCATAACAATAATTGCTCATATTTATCAAGGCACGCGCTGTTGTTTAAAGACACGCCAACAGAAATAAAACAAAGTGTAAAAAGAAATTAGGTGCACTGAAGCATTAGCGAAGACGGTTATAGCGGAGAGGTATTCTCTTTTCTGTTTGTTTACATCCCCATGTTACAAACTCGTTGTCCATCTAAGAGAATTATCTCTGTGATCGCTGTTTCTTCGTTTTCATATTTCTTAAGTTACCAGGAAAGCGATATTATCTGAATATTCTATTAGAATAAAATATATTTTTGGACGTCCACTAGAAAATACCCCAATGGGTCCATATTGAGTTAGGCACACACATATAGTTGTATATAACCAGATAAATTCCTCATAATAATTTTAGAAAAAAAGCGTTTCAGAACTTATTCACTCCAAATCTTAACCTCTCTTGCCACTGCACGCCTTAAAATCTTATGCCCCTCTCCAACATTATTCGCCTCCTTTGCATCCATTCCATATTCACCTCGTCTCTTCCCTGCTACAATATCCACCTTCCTTGACCATTTCCCCATTTTTCCCTCTTCTGTCCACTTAAACTATTAGTAGTCCAGTAGCCAGTAACACATCTGTATGCACTAATAGTGCTGCTCGGTACCATTTTATTTAATATGTCCGCAAATGTCCCCTGATTATGAATATCAAGGGTACTTTTTCGAAATCCTAGTCATTTTTTATTTAAACCTTTTTTATTAACAATTTCATTATTTATTAACAAAAAATTTTTCTAAAATTATATTTGGAAAAATTCATGGAAAAACAAAACTTTTATATCTTATAAAATTTGTCATAGAACTAACCATTTTCAAGTTAGAGCGTTATAAACAATTGAATTGACACTAAAATTAATTTGAACCCGTAATTATAAAAAACTAACATTTATTTTGGCTTGTAAAATCATAAATATCGAAAACTGAATGCGTCAAATATCGTACATAATAATAGAACACGTGTCGCTGAACGACACGTTGCACGCCGTGAGTTCCAAGCACCATAAACAAGTAAACTGAAAAAAGAAAGAGGAGCAGTGTAAAGGTCAGAAGATTTAGATCCAAATACGGGATCTTCTTTTATTAAAAAGAAATATACAGTTAGCCGATAAAAGCCTTCAGTCACTGGCAAGGTTAATGAAAGAAGCATAAAAATTAAGAAAGTACATTCAGAATAAATCAAAATTTAAATTCATCTTTAACGTGCAACATTGAAAGACTACGAAAATCTTGAAAGGAGTTGACTTTCTTATTTTCCTGTTTTTTTTTCTTTTTTTTCAACCTGAGTGGAGACATTTAAGAGCATGTTGTCTTTTCATCGCTGTATTCAAGTTTTTACATTCTCATTCATCAGAGTGTAATGTAATCGTCCAAATTTTCGATCTCTGGTTTTTAACGTTTTGGCACTCACAGATTCCGAAAATCATCAAATTTTGTCGGTGTCTGTCTGTCTGTACGTCTGTATGGATGTCTGTATGTATGTATGTATGTCTGCCTGACTGTATGTCTGTCTATATGTCTGCATACACGTCTGTATATATGTATGCCTGTGTGTCTTTCTGTATGTATGTCTGTCTGTCTCTCTGTATGTATGTATGTATGTATGTATGTATGTATGTATGTATGTCTTTATGTATGTATGTATGTATGTATGTCTGTATGTCTGTTTGTATGTCTGTTTGTATGTATGGTTACCTGAATGTTGTAGCCACGCTAACTTTTGAAGGATTTGTCGAATCGAGTCAGTCTTTGATAAACTTTTTAAGGGTCCCAAAATGAAGGTTAAGTTCGGCTGAAATTTTACCGCGATTTCGCTGGGAGCGGGTGCAATTTTTAAGATTAGCACCTGCTCCCGGCGAAATTCTGCGCTTGTCCTTATGACAAACTTTTAACTATATATATATATTTAATTATTTGCCAGTGAAAGCGAAGTCAGAAAGTTACGTAATAGACCCCCAAGTTAATATGTTTTTTAATCCATACAAAAGCAGTTTAATACATCCGAAAAAGAGCCTGCCCGCAAAGAATTGAAAAAATTCACCCTCTCCCAGCCCCGTCGCTGAATTTCCCCCCATAAACTATCATCCAATAGAACAACACTTTGGCAAATTTTGAGTCTGATCTATTTTTCGGGTGGGTATATTGGAGAAAAAATGACCCATATAAGACATTTTTCTACTGCCCCAACCAAAAAAACGATCGAGCTCAAACTTGGGCAGGAGAAAAATATAAGAGATAAACTTAACGCGATTATTAAAAGTACAGAATCTAAATACAACAGTGTTTTAATAAGAAAAGAAAAATATTTTTCTTCAATTAAGGACGCGAAGCAAGTTAAAACTTCATACAAAAACGAATCGTCCCGGGATTACCGGATCTGCGAATGTTATGATGTACTGACTCAATTAAGAAATACAGAGAGTTGAATTAATGCTTAAATAACGTCTGCAAAAAGATTTGGAATGTTTCTGAAAACGTCGGTAGTATATGAAATGTCCTTAAAATGTAACATTAATATATACTTTCCACTTCACTTATAAAATCAACTTAAACGTTTTATTAAAACGTGTTTTACGTACTGACTCTACAATGTTTGTGTTTGCCTTCAAATTAAATTAAATTAAATCCCAATAAACATAAAAAGTCTAATTAATGTTTAGATGACATCAAAATGTCCGCGAATCTGACGCATTCTATACGTGTATATGGAAGACAATTGTAAACGCTTAAATTCTTCAGTATTTATGCCATACCCATATATACTCTGTGTTTTTTTTTACAGGATGTGAAAAACCTGTTGAACCTTTATCCGATTCGCAAAAAGACGTAAAGCTATTTTTCAATACAGATTAATTATTTGGCATATCGTCCATCTAGTTGCTTAAGGTCGTACGCAGCACCACTTTTCAAAACGACTTGTTTATTGCATTCCATACTTTATAAACCTACTTGTCAGTAGTAAGGGCCAACTATGGGGCGACGGGCTGTCTATCCCCACTCCTCGGCCGTATGTATAGACTGGAGTCTACCCCCACCACTACATCGCGAGGTCATTGAACCCTGGTTCGGGGTCTGTGTCTAGGTTATGTGTGTACACATATCTGGAGATAAATTCGTAGAAAAGGGAGATCTCTAACGTCATGTCCAGTATTTAAAATCTACGACTATATTTTAATGATTTTAACTAGGAATTAAATATCAATGTGCTTTATTTATTTATCAAATGTGAATAATAAAACTTATTTTCTATAGGAATGGGATGATAAATAAAAGAGATTAGGATTACATTTAAACCTATCAAAAATAGATTTATTCAGCAAATTAAAAAAAATACATATAATTACAAGTAGAAAAACCGGTTTATGAGCTAAATAATTTAAAATTAGCTTGAAATTAAAATATACATGCACTTAAAATTAACAAATATGATGATTATGATTATGATAATTATCAATCTTTACTCTGGGATATCATTTTATTTCATTGAATAAATCGAACATTTTCCACTCTTCCAAAAGAGAATAATGAATCAATCTTAAAATTAAAGCCGTATAAATGACGCAACATGAAAAAAGAGAGAGAGATACTTGAAGGCGTGTAGATATTAATAGACGCATATCGCAAAAATGTATTTTGATAAACACTTAAAAGTAACACATAGCACGCAGTATTGAATGTGAGTACACTACGCTAGATATAAAGTAGTAAGTTGTGAAGAGCAAGATTAAACACAGGATTCAAGATGTGTATTAATAGACCCCTTATTATAATCACCACCTTGAAAACTGTCTTCAGGTTTTTGAAAAACACTCGAATTAATCTTGTATTTTTTGAAAATCATTTTATAAAAATTCGATGCAATGCGGTCATTTTCTACGAGATTTTCGATAAAAAGTTTGGTAAAATCGCGCAATGAACAACCACTGCACATATGATACAAGAATATAATACAAAACTGTCCACACACATCCGAAGAGGAACTTTGTAGCTCTGATGTGTTCCATCGGAATAGGGTGCAGTTTCCTCGCAGACGATGAAGATGTTGAGGAATAAGAGGCGGTAGGTCATAGCTGTCAAAGTACGTTCCTCGACCATTTCGGTCAACATGAACAGCTACCCAATGCGATCCTTTTTTATTGTGTGGATCCGTGTTGAAAATTAAAGCAGCCGGTCTCATCCACACTGCAACTCATTTTCCATCCCATTTTCGTTTTGGAATAATTTTCAAAAGAAAAAGTGAAGCTTTCTTCTAGCTTACTTAAAAAAAAGAAATAAGAAATGCCGTATTTAGAGAAAAACATGAAAATGTTTTTTGAAATGAAAAATCAAGGTGAAATAATGTTTTAACTTTTTAATGATTATTTTTATTGTGAACCTCGTTAAGAGACCTTTCGAAAACACCAATAAAAATTCAATTTTGGCCCCTGTATTTTGACAACTCGTTTACAAAATTTAAAGACGTCCACTTTCACTATATTCTGGCGGAATTTTAATAAGATAGGCGACAACCAAATTTCAGGCAGGGCCACTTGGCAAATTTTACCCCACATGCAGAGTAGCGATCGAGGTACGCATCACTGTGCAGTGTTGGGCAGTTGGGCAGAGAGAGACATACAGGGACAGTTACCGAGAATGTTTTTAATCGATTGGCACTGCGCAGAACATTATCAAGACTGCGCAATACAGTAATATTATACTTAGTGATGCGCAGTAGTTTTCTACTATACATGGCGCTGTAGACTTCTGACATATTTATAACTGCACACTTCAATTTCAAAGTTTCTAAAACAGCGTATTGCAATTTATAATCTCGTATGGCTGTACATAAAATGTAAATACTGCGCAGTGCATTCTACTACACTTAGGGATGCGCAGTAAATTTCTACTATACATAACACTGCGCAGTTCTATTCTGACACGCATGTCTATACAGTAGGCTCTTACAATTTCTGCAGCTGCGAAGTTGAATTTCATAGTGCCCACAACAGCTGAATACAGTTTATAATCGCACAAGACTGTACAGAAAATTGTAAATGCTACACAGTACCGTTCTTTCATAATTAGGGAGGTGCAGTAGTTTTTTTACACACTGCGATGCGCAGTATTGTTCTGTTACTAATATGGCTACGCAATATACTTCTAAATAATTTGCAGCTGCGCAGTGGACTTCTGAGATACTTGTGACAATAGAATTGAATTTCATAATATCTAAAATGCCTTAATACAGTTTCCAATCAAGGGACACTATGCAGAAAATTCTAAAAACTGCACAGTGTATTTTTACTATACTTCGGGCTGCACAGTAGTTGTATACTATACATTAGGCTGCACAGTATTATTCTGAAACTCCCATGGCTGCGCAGTAGACTTTTGAGGTTTTTATGACTGCACAGTTATATTTCAAAGTGCATAAAGGAGCTTATTACAGTTTCTAATCGCGTATTATTGCACAGAAAATTATAAAGACTGCGCAATGCATTTCTACTATACTTAGGGCTGCGCAGTAATTTTTTACTTTACCTAGCACTGCGCAGTATTATTCTGACATGTCGCAAAGGAGTTCGCAGAAATTCGTGAACACTGCACAATACAGCTCAATTATAAGTAGGAATGCACAATAGTTTTTATTGTGCATTGCGATGCGCAATATTATTATATTATATTATATTATTATATTATCTAGAACAGCCTACTGCAGTTCGTAATCACCCAAGAATGCGCAGTAAGTTATATTATGTTTGTGACTGCGCAGTAGTTTCCTACCATACATAGCGCTGCACAGTATTCTTCTGTCAAACTAGTGGCTACGCTGTGGTCTTTAACATTGCACACATCTGAGCAGTAGTCTTATACTATAAGCATCTTTACATTCCCATAAGCCTTCTTCGAAGCAACATATGTTTATTAGTCGTTGATGAAATCTTTGTGAGTGTTTCTTTAAATCTTGAATTTTAAATGTAGACTATTAGCTTAGACTTGTCATAACGCAGTGCTTCTCTTTGTGCTCAAAAAGTATTATTCGCAAAAGAGATGTGCTTAAACGAATTAAGTACTGTAAAACTCTACTGCGCAGCCAAGAGGATGGGTGAAGAATACTGTGCACCTATTTGCATTTTTGCAGAGTACTACGCAGCCAGGAGTGTGGCAGAATAATACTGCGGAGTCTTTAGAATTTTCTGTACAGTCATACACGATTAGAAACTGCAACAAGCTGTTTTAGATACTTTGCAATTCAACTGTGCACAAATAAATATCTCATGCCAGAAATCTACTCCGCGGCAATTTTTTATTGAATTTTTGATAATTTGGAATAATTTAACATAAATTTCATGCTTCTTTATTCAAAATCTAATATGAACGGAAATCATGACTGCATTCCGAAAAATGTCTGAAATCATCCATTTGTTATATAAAATATCGTATGCGCCAAGGGGGAGAGGCACTTTTTCTCCCCCTAGATGCATGATATACTATTATACACAAAAAACTAGTAACTAGTAAGCTAGAAGAAAGCTTCACTTTTTCTTTTGAAAATTATTCCAAAACGAAAATGGGATGGAAAATGAGTTGCAGTTCCGCTATTCTCCGAATTCTTCCTTATTTTCTGAATTCTTCCAAATTCTTTGAACTCTCTAAATTCCTTTCAAATTCTATACGTTTTTTGATTCTGTGAATGCTTTTGAAGTTTGTGTATTCTTTTGCGCTCTGTAAATTCTTCTGAATACTCTAAATCATTCTCAATTCTTTGAATTTATCTGAATTTTCTAAATTCTTCTTAATTCTTGGAATTCTTCTTAATTTTACGAATTCTTCCGCTATTCTCCGAATTCTTCCAAATTTTATGAATTCTTCCAAATTCTTTGAACTCTCTAAATTCCTTTCAAATTTTATACGTTTTTTGATTCCGTGAATGCTTTTGAAGTTTGTGTATTCTTTTGCGCTCTGTAAATTCTTCTGAATACTCTAAATCATGCTTAATTCTTTGAATTTTTCGGAATTTTCAAAATTCTTCTTAATTCTTGGAATTCTTCCGCTATTCTCCAAATTCTTCAAATTTTCTGAATTCTTCCAAATTCTTTGAATTCTCTAAATTCCTTTTAAATTCTATACGTTTTTTGATTTCGTGAATTCTTTTGAAGCTTGTGTATTCTTTTGCGCTCTGTAAATTCTTCTTAATACTCTAAATTATTCTTAATTCTTTGAATTTTTCGGAATTTTCGAAATTCTTCCTAATTCTATGAATTCTTCCGCTATTGTCCGAATTCTTCAAATTTTCTGAATTCTTCCAAATTCTTTGAATTCTCTAAATTCCTTTCAAATTCTATACGTTTTTTGATTCCGTGAATGCTTTTGAAGTTTGTGTATTCTTTTACGCTCTGTAAATTCTTCTGAATACTCTAAATCATTCTTAATTCTTTGAATTTTTCGGATTTTTTTAAATTCTTCTTAATTCTTGGAATTCTTCCTGATTCTATGAATTCTTCCGCTATTCTCCGAATTCTTCAAATTTTTCGAATTCTTCCAAATTCTTTGAATTCTCTAAATTCCTTTCAAATTCTATACGTTTTTTTAATTCTATGAATGCTTTTGAAGTTTGTGAATTCATTTGCACTCTGTGAATTCTTCCGGATTTTCTCAATTCTTCCTAATGCTTTGAATTGTTCTTGATTCTACGAATTCTTACACTATTCTCAGATTTCTTTCGAATTCTCTAGATTCTTCCAATCTTTGAATTTCCTGATTTTTTTCTGAATTCTCGGAATTGTTTTTAAATTTTCTGAACTCTCTAAAATATGTTGAGTTTGTTGAATTCACGGTATCACTGAATTGTTCAAAATGTTTTTTAATTATCTTGAAATCATTAGAATACACATTGAATTATTTGAACCACCTTTAAATATTTTTACTCCTGAATTATTCTAAATTCTCTTATCAATTTTGAAATGTCTAAATTCTTTCCAATTCTGGGAAAGATTTTGTATTCTATGAATTCTTTTGCATTGCCTTTCTTTGAATCACGTGAATTCTTTTGCAATTTTCTGAACTATTTGAGCTGTTCTGGGTTTTTTATTTTTCACGAGACCACTGAAATCTTATAAAGATTTTTGAATATTCAACCATAAATTAATTATTTCGAATTTCTACAATTCTTACGTTTTATCTGAATTCTCCTGGATTCTCTTGAATTCTCTGAAATATTTTGTATTCAACTAGTCTTCTGAATTCTTTTTCAGTATTCTGAATTCTTTCGATATACATAAATGAATCAACGTGTATTCTAATGACTTCAAGGTGATTAAGAAACCTTTTAAAAATTCAGTGATACCGTGAATTCAACACATTCAAAACAGTTTAGAGAGTTCAGAAAATTTTTAAACGATCCAGAGAATTCAGAATAAATCAGGGAATTCAATGAATTTGGAAGAATTGAGAGAATTCGGAAGAAATCAAGGAATAGTGTAAGAATTCAGAGAATTAGGAACAATATCAAGAACAAGGAAGAATTGAGAGAATCCGGAAGAATTCACAGAGTGCAAATGAATTCACAAACTTCAAAAGAATTAACAAAATTCAAAAACAAATTTATAGTACTTTAAAAGAATTTAGAGAATACAAGATAATTCAAAAGATTTCAGAGAATTAAAAAGAGTTCAGAGAATTTAAGAGAAGTCAGACAATTGAGAAGAATTCAGGAATAGCGAAATAATTGAGAGAATTAAGAAGAATGTAGAGAATTCAGAAGAATTCACGGAGTGCAAAAGAATCCCCAAACTTCAAAAGCTTTCACAAAATTGAGAAAAAATTATAGAATTTCAAAAGAATTTAGACAATACAAAAGAATTCATAGAATTTAAGAGTATTCGAAAGAAAAAATTATTTTTGAAGCATCTCGTATCTCAGTTGCCGTGTGAAGTTGCACCATTGATATTCACAACCTCCTGCAAATTTAAAATTACTCTTTTGTCAACCTGTATTTCAGGTCCTTTTCGAGGCTTATTCTAGAAGGAAAAATACATGTATTAAATAAAAATAAACTGGAGGGTATTCAATCTATATATAATATATAAATAGTCCAGACTGCATAATCTCCATGTTCTTCTTTTATTCGTTTGTAAAATCCTTCGTTGTCCATATTTAAATATAAGTTAGATATAAATAAATATAAATAATAAATATAAGTTAAATATAAGTTAGGATTCCTTCTAGAACAAGCCTCGAAAAGGACCTGAAATACAGGTTGAAACATGTCGGGAAATTTTTAATAAAAAAATTTTTTTAACACCAAAAGAACCGGAATAGGCCTTAATGAACATTATTTATTATATACCGCAAAAATACATTTATCTATATATTGGCCTTGAAATTTAAACATCAAATATGGACAAAGAAGGATTTTACAAACGAATAAAAGAAGAACATGGAGATTATGCAGTCTGGATTATTTATATATTATATATAGACTGAATACCCTCTAGTTTATTTTTATTTTATACATGTATTTTTCCTTCTAGAATAAGCCTCGAAAAGGACCTGAAATACAGGTTGAAACATGTCGGAAAATCTTTAATAAAAAAAATTTTTTAACACCAAAAGGAGCGGAATAGGCCTTAATGAATATTATTTATTATATACCGCGAAAATACATTTATCTATATATTGGCCTTGAAATTTAAACATCAAATATGGACAACGAAGGATTTTACAAACGAATGAAAGAAGAATATGGAGATTATGCAGTCTGGATTATTTATATATTATATATAGATTGAATACTCTCCAGTTTATTTTTATTTAATACATGTATTTTTCCTTCTAGAATAAGCCTCGAAAAGGACCTGATATACAGGTTGAAACATTTCGGCAAATTTGTAATAAAAAAAATTTTTTACACCAAAAGAAGCGGAATAGGCCTCAATGAACATTATTTATTTATTGATAACATTTATTGTTAGCATTATATAGAATGAAATTGAATTTCCATTAATTCAAAGTAGACAGAAGAGAAGAAAATTGGCGTCACCATTACTGGTACTGAGATCACGATTACTGGGATGTTTACCCAATTAGGGGTCGTGCAC
The DNA here is from genome assembly GCA_011634705.1 of Andricus grossulariae. NCBI lineage: Eukaryota > Metazoa > Arthropoda > Insecta > Hymenoptera > Cynipidae > Andricus > Andricus grossulariae. The sequence goes on along the minus strand of JAABKJ010075445.1, from coordinate 101,034,592 downwards.
ATAATACGTCACACGTTAGTAGTAAGGAATGACTATGGGGTGCCGTTATGGGCGTGGCCTAATCCCCCTCTCCACCCCGCGTCCCGCGTCTGGTGGCGACCCATCGCAGGATATTCCCGACTGGAGAGCTTAGAGCGCTGTGACGTAATAATGGTTGGGGTTTCCCCGGAGAAAAGAAGATATTTAAACGATTTTTAATATTTTCAAGTGAATCAATAATGTTTTTAATACACATTTTTTAATAAAAGGATATAATGTTCATTTCTAATGAAAAATAACTTTATGAAAATAATTATCTATCTAAAAGTAGAAGAAGGATAAATAATACGAGTAACAGTTTTTGTTTAAACCTATAAAAATAGATTTATTTAATTTTTGTCAAAAAAAAACCTTATATCGAAATAGATCTAGTAAAACGGTTTTATGTTTTAAAAATCTAAACTTATCTTAGAGTTAAATATGCATACATAAAAACTAAAGATAATTTTATAACTCATTACATTTTCGTAGCCTGGGATACCGATCATTTTCAACTTAAAATTTGCAACTCCTTCTTTCACAAAATACACACCCGCACTCACTCATACATACAAATACGTGCATAATCAATCATATATTATAACCTAAGTCGGTTTTTATTGGAGGATTTAAAATAGAAAGTGAAAGGTTGCGTGCAAAAGAAGGTTTTCAAAAAGACGAAGAAAGGAATGGTGAAGTCGTGGTGGGATAGGGAATGTAAAAATATGAAAAGGAAGGTGAAGAGGAAGTACAGGAAGTGGAAAGAGGGTACAGCGATAAGGGAGGAGTACGAGGAGTGAGGAGTGGAGGGACTTTTTTAAAGAATCATTTCAGGGCTCAGATTCAAGGAAGAGGGCTGGTGGGAGTAGAAGAACGCGGGAGGCAGAGATGGAGGATTTGGATGATGAGGGGATAGAGAAACAGATAGGGAAGTTAAGAAGGTCAAAAGCAGCAGGGCTGGATGGGGTAGACAACGAAGCATGGTTGTTTAGTAAACAAGAGGTTAGGGAGAGGCTGAAGCAGATAGTGAAGAAAGTATGGAGGGGAGAGGGATCCCCAGGAAGGTGGAGAGAAGGATTAATAGTGCCACTGTTTAAGAAAGGAGACAAGAACAGACAGGAAAATTATAGAGGAATAACGCTAATAAATACGGCGAATACAGTATACGCGATGGTGGTGGTGGAGAGGCTGCGGAAGGATGTCGAGGGGAAAGGAATATTGCCGGAGACGCAGGCGGGCTTTAGGGCGGGTAGGAGTAATAGCTTCAAGTGATCGCTCCAACAAAGCATCCAAGGGTAACGATGCCAGCTTGGTGATTGGTCGTACATATTCGCCATTAGAGGTTCTGATAGTGGCAACTCGTACGAGACCGTCCTTACCGGGGTGGTTCTTGAGAATGCGAGCCAGAGGCCATCGCCCATTACCTGACAGGAGACTGGGGTCGACAACCACCAACATATCACCAATCTTGAGGGTCTTTCGAGATCGAGTCCATTTGGTTCTCTGCTGAAGTGTATTTAGGTACTCGAGACTCCAGCGGTTCCAAAACTGATTGCGGAGAGCTCTGGTTAACTTCCAATGGGTAAGTTGATCGGGATTTTGCCCATGCATGTCGACATCGGGTATCGAGATCAACGGTCCTCCAATGGCAAAGTGACCTGGAGTCAAAGCGTCGAGATCATCAGGATCGCCCGTCAATGCAGTGAGGGGGCGACTATTGAGAACCATTTCAGTGCTGGCTAAGAGCGTGCTAAACTCTTCATATGTGAGCCAGCGGGTCCCCAAAACGCGTTTAAGATGTGTCTTCACGAACTTGACCCGGCCTCCCAAAGACCCTCAAAGTGAGGAGCTCCTGGAGGGATGAAGTGCCATGTTGCCTCCTGTGTCGCGAGCGACCCAGAAACCTCTGTTCAACTCAGCTGCGAAGATTCAAAAGCTTCTCGTAACTCGAAATCCGCCCGATGGAAATACGTGCCGTTGTCACTCCACATCTCTGGAGGCTTGCCTCTGCGACTGAAATATCTCGCTGAAGCCCCCATTAAGCTGTCGGTTGTCATGTCGCCGACGAGTTCGAGATGCAACATTTTGGTAGCGAAGCATACCAAGACGACGATGTAGCCTTTGGTTGAACGAATGCCTCTTCCTTTAGCGGATAGTATTTGGAAGGGTCCCGCATAATCCAATCCGGTCTTCGAAAAGGGCCGACTCGGAGTGACACGCGCTGCTGGGAGAGGAGCCATCACTTGGTTGGATGGCTGAGCTCGAGAGCGAATACAAATAACACATTTCGCCAAAGCAGAGCGGAGTTTCCTTTTTCCACCAAGAATCCAAGCACGATGGAGCATGTAAGCATATGTTGTGCGAAAACTTCCGTGTAGTGAGCGTTGATGCGCCCAACTGATGATTAGGCCTGCAAGTGAACAGCGGCCATCGATCACTGGTGGATGTCTCTCTGCATACGATAAGCCGGAATTCTGTAGTCGACCTCCATTTCTTATGATCCCCACAGTGTCGATGAACGTGTCCAAACCTTGGAAGGGAAGCCGCGCAGGTGAGGAATTTGAGTCTCGTAATCGTTTGAACTCTTCTTGGAGCCACGAGGATTCGCTCAGACGAATGCAGATATGAAATGCGGCCTTCAACTCATTCGCGGTGATAAATTTCCTTTTGGGTTCATGGTCCGCAGGCAATTGAGCCGCCAGCAACGAGGCTCTAAGTTCTAAACGAGGAATTGTCATTCTTGGGACTTGGGTGGCAGCCACAGCCCGGCGGCTTGCATTTGAGAAGACATGTAACTGGAGCTCGGCCGTAGGCTGCGTGTCAATCCATCAATAGATAGTTCACCGATGGCCTTGAGATTCATTGTAAATTCGGTTCATCGGTTGACGAATGAGTGTGGAATTGGTTCATCCCACTCGAGACCTGCTCTTAACAAATCCTGGACAAGTAGTTTCGCTATTAGAGTGAGGGACGCGATCCAACCGCAAGGATCAAACAATCTAGCAGTGGTGGCTAAAATGTTGCGCTTTGTCAAATTATGCGAGTCAATCTCGGGGGCAGTCAGGCGAAAGCAATCATTCTGCGGATCCCAGCAAACGCCTAGCTCTTTGATGAGGGCGTCGCTGCAAAGTTGAAGCCAGGTCGGGGGAAGACGGTCTTGTTCGGTTAAATCTTCTAGCAGCTCAGGTCGATTGGCGACCCATTTGCGGAGAGGAAATCCGCCCAGCTGCAGAAGATGAATAAGCTGACCTCGTAGCTTCTTTGCTTCTTGAAGGTCATTGCATCCCGTTAATATGTCGTCGACAAAGCGATCCTTCAAAAGTGCTAGGGCTGCATCTGGCCAGGCTGAACCATGATCTGTGCACAATTGTTCCAAGGTTCTCCGGGCTAGATAGGGTGAGCATGACTCATCATAAGTCACAGTTAACAGTTGGCAGTGGACGACTGGGTCATTCTCACGGGCACTCCAGACGATGCATTGTAAATCGACGTCTTGGTCATTCACCAGAATCTACCGGTACATCATGCTAATATCGGCGCCGAAAGCAATTCTGTGGCGTCTCCACCGAATTAACACATGGCCCAAATTGGTTTGCAGTTTGGGCCCAGTGTGAAGCGTGTCATTAAGACTATAGCCAGTGGACGTAGGACGCCGACAGATTGGATGACCAAATCTGTCGAAGAAGATGCCTGTATCTGCTTCGGAGAGACTCCTTTACTGATGTCGCGTCCTGAATGCGGCTTTCAGGCACGCCCATATAGGTCTCTCCAGGGTTAAGATGTCTAATAACACTTATGTCCACAAGCTCAGGGTCCTTGTGAACAGGGATAGAAATTGTTATAGTTTTTTGGTGGTTTGACCTTGAAAATCAAATTCGCGGGTATTTTCACTATCATATTCGTGATCAGCATGTCAAAATACATAGGTATACGGATATAGGTTTTTCACCAATAATATTTTGCGCCTCTTTTATTTTGCGGTAAAATTAATATTTTGATATAAATATAAATATTATTAAATAACCAAATGAATTGGAGGTAAGCGCTTTTCGGAACTCCATCCAATATTTCTTTGAGCGACTAATCAGATTTCAATGAATCTAGACCTTTGGAATCTAGGAAATCACTTTCTTGAATGTAAGAAATATTTATTTGAATCAAGAAAATATAACCAAAGAATTCATTTCTTCAGACCAAAAAAAGATATCTCTGGTTCAAATAAAAATTACTACTGTTTAAGAATATCTTTTTGATGCTAAGAAATAGGATTCAAGTAAATGCATTTTCTTGGTTCCAGAAATTTTTTTTTTCAGTGCAAAATAACCAAAATATTTGTTTCACGCATCGATGAATTTCTTATTTCTAATAGAATGTTTTTGAATCAAAGGATCAAAATCATTGAACTAAAGAAATATTTATTTGGATTCGAAAACGAGATTCAAGGAAACTAGGTTCTTTTAAACGGTTTCTTGGCTCAAAGAAATGGAATCAAAGAAATACATTTCTTTGGATCTAAGAATTTTTTTCCGGTGTACAAACCATATTTGTACTCACAAAATACTTGTGAAATATTTTGTAAATTAATATTCTTATACATTTCGTGATGATTTTTTAAAATATACTCACCATTGATTTCTAAAATTTGTTCAGAAATTATTATTGATTACGTATTTTTGTATTTTTGAAATTTTCTTATTCCAATTTCCGCCTCAGGCAAAAACTACTAACTTTATTTGTTATTTTCCTCATAAGTTAAACAAATTCCATGAAAATTTTTGAATGAAATGAGTACAGCAAGATCAATGAAAAATATTTAATATTTCGTGAGACATTAGTAATATAAGAAAACACTGAAATATCCTCTGTTTACTTTTTGATAATACAGTCGAACTCGTATTTAACGTCGGTTTTGGGGCTGTCACGCCTTCGTGAACCCCGCACAGCCTGCGCGGCTCCTCACAAGCGCGGCGTCAATTCTCGGAAGCGGTAAATACACCCCGCGCGGCTCCTGACAAGCCTACTCGCGGCGCGGCGTCAATTCTCGGAATCGGTAAATCCGGGAACGTTGAATCCGAGTTCGACTGTAACTCATCATACAATTAGCTTAATAACTTTGTTAAAGGCTTATATTTTGTAGAAGTTGGATGTGTTTTCTGTACTTTTTATTTGACATAACATTTTTCAACAGAAGATAACCAACAGTGGATAAACCAAACATGGCGGAACATTTCGCTGGCAAAATTGGCCGCTCTGCGACTGTCTCGCAGTTGTTTCCAGTTAGAGGTTGTGTTTATTTGTTTATTTTGATTCGTGGGGTTTTCAAATTCAAGATTTTTGAATAATAAAAAAAATAGTGTTCATTTTGAGTTATTAGAAAGCCCAGAAATTTCAGTTGTGTTAAGGAGTCACTCGGAAAAGATATCGTTTTTCGAACTAAGGTATGTAACAATTTTGCACCCTTCTGTCATCACAATACAGGTTAAATAGTATGCAGATTAAACATCTCGTAAGAATTGTGCCAATCTCACGGAATGTCAGAGATGAAAACATGTCAAAAATTTAAGGTTTTATATATATATATTTACGCAATAAACTGATTTTAATTGTAAGTATACTAATGATGAATTATTTGAGTATTCTGTCATGCCCACACTGTTGAAAATTTCTGTAGGAAACTTCCAATAAATCAGAGTATATTCTGAGAAAATTTCAGAACTACACGGATCCAACCTAACTCGAAAGCGGAAAAAAAAAGGAAATATTAAACCAACTTTCCATTTTTGTTTACCATACTACCCTTCGTGATTGAACATAAATTTAGTCCCCTTTTTCTCAATGTAGGCTTTAGTTTTGAAATTTGGCATTCATGTTTGTTAAATATTTATGAAGCAAAAATATATCTCAGAGATAAATAAAGAATACAGAAATATAATACATCGAATGACAAATAAACGTCTGTTTTATCCCTTATTTATCCAAAAATTGTCCTAATAGTGTGTTGTGGTAAAAATTTAGAACTGCACATTTTCATATTAAGAACAATCCCTTTCTTAATTAATTAATTAATTAATTCCATTCAAAGTACTAAAATCAATTCACAAATATAAATTGGTATAAACTACTTATCTGGCACAGTAGGCTTCAATATTTTCTATTTTCTTTCCGATTTTCATAGGTTACACTGTTAAAAATAATCAAACTTTAGCATTTTAAATTTTGTTTCTTTCCCAAATTCTGGGAGACCCGACCTTCCTCTTCTCAGGCACGCCCGCTTGAGGTTATATCCAGATGATTTGTAGATAACTTAATTAAAAAACTTAATAAATTTTAAAAAAACAATGGAAAAACAAATAGAAATACATAAATAATTACTGGAATAATTATTTATGTATTTCTGTACGGTGAAATGGTTACTGAATACAGAGGGCAAAAGTTCAATAAAAAAATCATTCATTTCGGAGAAAACTGAGTTTTACTTTTGCGGTTAGAATTTTATGGTTTCTGAAAATCGTCTTAAAACCGTCACAAAAATTGTAATTGTTATTTTGTTTCTTAAATTATTAAATTTCCCCGCCAAAATGTTTAGTTCATAAACACGGAGAAAGCAAGTTTAGTCGAAAAAATTTATAATGATAAATAATAACATTAACATTTTCTGCTGTTGAACCATGAAGATATTGAAATTTATGCCTTTTGTGAATATCATAACAAATGCCTTGATCATAAAAGTCTTTATTTTTAATGGATATGAAAAGGCAACTTTGACGTACTGTTACCATCAAAAATACGTCGTACAAAAGTCTACAACTTTTTACGTCTGTACTTTTTTTCTACAATTATCCTTTCTCGTATCCTGTTTTACATCCTTCGATTGGGAAATTATTTGTTTTGGAGCATTCTTCCCTCCAAGCTATAAAAGATAAATAACAACATTTTGCTCTAAATATTTAATAGAAATTATAAATTTGAAGAAGAAAATATTACGTATACGTGTTTCAAAACTCTTCATAAAATTTCAACTATCTAAAGACCTAAGACAAACCTTCTGAAAAGAAATTTCCTTGTACTCATCCAAATACTCCACATCATTTTCTTCTTGAAAATTCTTCTCATATGACGACTATGTTTAGGTGATAATATTCCCGACAATGGACAAATTTTTTATATCTATATCATTGAAGCAGTTATGATTATAGGCTTCATGAACGTTAGGTATTTGCTGCGTACAAATTACGCAATACGGATTTTGCAAAACCTAAAATATGAAAAATATAAATACAGTTCCCTTGTACATACTTGACTATATTCCTACTGATTTTACTGTTATTTTAGTTTCATTAATTAGACCTACCCCGTCGTATTCGTAATCCATGACACGTAACCTGTAAAAAAAACAAGAGTTTATTTCTTGAAAATTAATACAGGACTGTTACTATTATTTATCTTATTAAATTATATTATATTGCTAATATCACGATGTACTACAAGGAGACCGCACGCCTGTGGCGGAGATTGTGGGAAACAGACCACAACCGCGATCGCTTGTCCTCGGATTTTTATTTCTTCCCAGATGAGAGCGCCTCAAGTGGCAAATTAAGGAATTACGATTCCTATAGTAGCAGACGACAATTTAGTTACAAATTTTCTCTCAAGAGGCGCTCTCATCTGGGAAGAAATCTCGCTATAGAGAAAATCGGAGGACAGGCGATCGCGAAATAGCACCAGGTGTAATACATGGCGTGAGGTCTCTTTGTAGTACTTCGTGGCTAATATTCTTATGTACAATCTTTTTTAAGAAGGACAAACAGATATATCTTTGACGTGTATGTAAATTTTGAGGTTAGATTTGAGGTTATATACTTATTGCATTGGCAATGTTTCCTCAGAAATTTGTATACAATTATTAATACATTACAAAGTACAATAGAACATTGATAAATGTAAATATTACTTACCTTCTAGACTTTTCAATTACAATAAATAATTAAATAAAATATTTCTATTCGAACAAATCGAACCTATCAAACCGAATTGGCGATTACGATTGCTACATACAATACACAGCAATGTCAGTTCTTAAGTATTTTGTAAATAATCAATTCAAATTGATTCCAAATACTTTGCTTTTATCATTACAAATAATGATTTAATCTTTTTCAAATAAATTTTACTTTTAAAACTTCCCGCCATTAGGAATATCTTCCGACTTCGTGTGACGGAATGCAATTTTCGTTCTTGTAAAACTGCATGGTTCATGACGAAGAACCTGACAACAGTCATTCTGAAATGTTAGGGATCTACATTACCATGGGATATCCACAAATTTAGCGGGCAGATTTTTTCGGACCTTTGTTCAGATTTTCTCGAGCTTTTAACTTTTTATTGTGAGAGTGCGTGACCTGATTGATAATAAATTGAACAAATAAATCAAAATCGCCATGCAGATCCATACAGCCGCATGAACTCAGATTGTTTTTTGAAAAATCTTGTTTCGAAATCCAGGCAGAATCCAGAACAAATTTTGTTCGGAATTTCATACAGATCACATCCTTTGGAATCGCCATACAGATCCATAAAGCCGCATGAACTCAGATTGTTTTTTGAGAAATCTTGTTTTGAAATCCAGGCAGAAACCAGAACAAATTTTTTTTGGAATTTCATACAAATTACATCCTTTGAAATCGCCATACAGATCCGCACAGCCGAAGCAACTCAGATTGTTTTTTGAAAAATCTTGTTTTGAAATTCAGGCAGAAACCAGAACAAATTTTGTTTGAAATTTCATACAAATCACATCCTTTGGAATCGTCATACAGATACATACAGCCGCATGAACCCAGATTGTTTTTTTATAAATCTTGTCTTGAAATCCTTGCAGAAACCAGAACAAATTTTGTTTGGAATTCCATACAGTTTCCAACCTTTGGAATCGCCATACAGATCCATACAGCCATGGGAACTTAGTGCGCTTTCAAAACGTTCTGTTTGGGAATCCATACATAAAACAGTACAAATTTTGTCTGGAATTCCATACAAATTACATCCTTTGGAATCGCCATGCAGATCCATACAGCTGCATGAACTCAGATTGTTTTTTGAAAAATCTTGTTTCGAAATCCAGGCAGAAACCAGAACAATTTTTTTTTGGAATTTCATACAAATTACATCCTTTGGAATGGCCATACAGATCCATACAGCCGGAGGAACTCAGATTGTTTTTTGAAATATATTGTATTGAAATCCAGACAGAAACCGGAAAAATTTTGTTCGGTATTTCATATAGATCACATCCTTTGGAATCGCCATACAGATCAATACAGCTGGATGATCTCAGATTGGTTTTTGAAAAATCTTGTTTTGAAATCCATGCAGAAACCAGAACAAATTTTGTTCAGAATTTCATACAGATCACATCATTTGGAATCGCCATACAGATCCATAAAGCCGAATGAACTCAGATTGTTTTTTTGAAAAATCTTGTTTCGAAATCCAGGCAGGAACCAGAACAAATTTTGTTCGGAATTTCATACAGATCACATCCTTTGGAATCGCCATACAGATCCATACAGCTGCATGAACTCAGATAGTTTTTTCAAAATCTTGTTTTGAAATACATGCAGAAACCAGAACAAATTTTGGTTGGAATTCCATACAGATTTAATCCTTTGGAATCGCAATATAGATCCATACAGACGGATAAACTCAGATTGTTCTTTAAAATTCTTGATACGAAATCCATGCAGAAACCAGAACGAATTTCGTTTGGAATTTCATACAAATTACATCCTTAGGAATCGCCATAAAGATCCATACAGCCGAAGCATCTCAGATTTTTCTTTGAAAAATCTTGTTTTGAAATCCAGGCAGAAACCAGAACAAATTTTGTTTGAAATTTCATACAGCTCACATCCTTTGGAATCGCTATACAGATCCATAAAGCCGAATGAACTCAGATTGTTTTTTGAAAAATATTGTTTCGAAATACAGGCAGGAACCAGAACAAATTTTGTGCGGAATTTCATACAGATCACATCCTTTGGAATCGTCATACAGATTCATAAAGCCGCATGAACTCAGATTGTTTTTTGAAAAATCTTGTTTTGAAATCCAGGCAGACACCAGAACAAATTTTGTTTGAAATTTCATACAGCTCACATCCTTTGGAATCGCCATACAGATCCGCACAGCCGAAGCAACTCAGATTGTTCTTTGAAAAATCTTGTTTTGAAATCCGGGCAGAAACCAGAACAAATTTTGTTTGGAATTTCATACAGATCACATTCTTTGGAATCGCCATACAGATTCATACAGCTGCATGAACTCAGATTGTTTTTTAAAAATCTTGTTTTGAAATACATGCAGAAACCAGAACAAATTTTGTTCGGAATTCCATACAGTTTTAATCCTTTGGAATCGAAATATAGATCCACATAGACGAATGAACTCATATTGTTCTTTAAAATTCTTGATACGAAATCCTTGCAGAAACCAGAACAAATTTTGTTTGGCATTTCATACAAATTACATCCTTTGGAATCGTCATACAGATCCATAAAGCCAAAGGAACTTAGTGCGCTCTTAAGATACTCTGTTTTGGAATCCATACAGAAACTAGAACAAATTTTAGTCGGAATTCCATACAGTTTACATCCTTTGGAATCGCAATACAGATCCATACAGCTGGATGAACTCAGATTGTTTTTTGAAAAATCTTGTTTTGAAATCCAGGCAGAAACCAGAATAAATTGTTTGGAATTTCATACAGATCACATCCTTTGGAATCGCCATACAGATCCATACAGCCGCATGAACTCAGATTGTTGGTTTGAAGGAGGATTCAAAGCTTTTTTTCCTCTTATAAAAATCATGGCATTTTTAGGACTTTTTGACAGGTTCCAGAGAGTAATTTAACGGTTTTCACTGAATTTTATAATAATGTTCATAAATTTTTCTAATCAATTTATAGTGATTTGTATTTGAAATTGTTATTCTTTTTGAATTTGAGGGAATTCTCGATTGATTTCAAAGGTTTGAAGGAAGTTTGAAAGCTTTTTTCCTCTTATAAAAATCATGGCATTTTTAGGACTTTTTGAAAGGTTCCAGGGAATAATTTAATTGTTTTCACTAAATTTTATAATAATGTTCCAATATTTTCCCAATCAATTTATAGTGATTTGAATTTGAAATTGTTACTCTTTTTGAATTCAAGGGAATTTTCGATTGATTTCAATGGTTTGAAGGAAGTTTCAATGCTTTTTTTTCCTCTTATAAAAATCATGGCATTCTTAGGACTTTTGAGATGTTTCAAGGATTAATTTAATAGTTTTCACTGAATTTTATATTAACGTTCAAATATTTTTTTAATCAATTTATACTGATTTGAATTCGAAACTGTTATTCTGTTTGAATTTGAGGGAATTCTCGATGGATTTAAATAGGTTGAATGAAGCTTCCAAAGTTTTTTTTTGCTCTTATAAAAATCATGGCGTTTTTAGGACCTTCTGACAGGCTCCAGGTAGTAATTTAATGGTTTTCACTGAATTTTATAATAATGTTTGAATATTTTTCCAATCAATTGATAGTGATTTGAATTTTAAATTGTTCTCTTTTTTTAATTCGAGGAAATTCTCAATTGATTTCAATGGTTTGCAGGAAGTTTCAAAGTTTCATTTTCCTCTTATAAAAATCAGGGCATTTTTATGACTTTTTGGCAGGTTCTAGTGATTAATATAACGGTTCTCACTAAATTTTATAATAATGTTCGAATATTTCTCTAATTAATTTATAGTGATTCGAATTTAAAATTGTTGTTCGTTTTGAATTCGAGAGAATTCTCGGTTGATTTCAATGGTTTGCAGGAAGTCTTAAAGCTTTTTTTTGCTCTTATAAAAATCATGGCATTTTTAGGACTTTTTGACAGGTTCCAGGGAATAATTTAATTGTTTTCACTGAATTTTATAATAATGTTCGAATATTTTTCTAATTAATTTATAGTGAATTTAATTTGAAATTGTTATTCTTGTTGAATTCAAGGGAATTGTGGATTGATTTTGATGGTTTGGAGGAAGTTTCAAAGCTTTTTTTCCTCTTATAAAAATCATGGAATTTTTAGGACTTTTTGACAGGTTCCAGGGATTATTTTAATAGTTTTCACTGAATTTTATAATAATGTTCGAATATTTTTCTAATTAAGTTACACCGATTTGAATTTGAAATTGTTATTCTTTTTGAATTTCAGGGAATTCTCGATTGATTTGAATGAGCTGAGGGAAGTTTCTAAAGTTTTTTTTTGCTCTTATAAAAATCATGGCATTTTTAGGACCTTCTGACAGGTCCCAGGTGTTGATTTAATGGTTTTCACTAAATTTTATATTAATGTTCGAATATTTTTGTAATCAATTTTTAGTGATTTGAATTTTAAATTGTTTTTTTTTTTAATTCGAGGAAATTCTCGATTGATTTCAAAGGGTTGAAGGAAGTTTCAAAACTTTTTTCCTTCTTATAAAAATCATGGCATTCCTAGGACTTTTTGACAGGTTCCAGGGATTAATTTATCGGTTTTCACTGAATTTTATAATAATGTTCGAATATCTTTCTAATCAATTTATAGTGATTTGCATTTGAAATTGTTCTTCTTTTTGAATTCAAGGGAATTCTCGATTGATTTTAAGGGTTTGACGGAAGTTTCAAAGCTTTTTTTCCTCTTATAAAAATCATGGCATTTTTAGGACTTTTTGACAGGTTTCGAGGATTAAATTAACAGTTTTCACTGAATTTTATAATAATGTTCAAATATTTTTTTAATCGATTTATGCTGCTTTGAATTTGAAACTGTTATTCTGTCTGAATTTGAGGGAATTCTCGATTGATTTAAATAGGTTGAAGGAAGTTTCTAAAGTTTTTTTTTGCTCTTATAAAAATCATGGTATTTTTAGGACCTTCTGACAGGCTCCAGGTAGTAATTTAAGGGTTTTCACTGAATTTTATAATAACGTTTGAATATTTTTCTAATCAATTTATAGTGATTTGAATTTTAAATTGTTCTTTTTTTTTAATTCAAGGGAATTCTCGATTGATTTCAATGGTTTGAAGGAAGTTTCAAAGCTTTTTTTCCTCTTATAAAAATCATGGCATTTTTAGGACTTTTTGATAGGTTCCAGGGAGTAATTTAAGGGTTTTCACTGAATTTAATAATAATGTTCGAATATTTTTCCGTCTACCAAATACCCCTGGGCCTCGATGTAGTTCGCCGCGATCCGGTAGCCCTCCAGCTTGTCGGTCGGGTGCGCGATCTTGGCCATTTTGCGCATGAGGGCGTTTGCGGCGATCAACTGCGCCCGCTCGTCCATTTCCATCAACAGCGGCTGATACCCCTTCCGCATCATCATGCGGCTGAGTGCGAGCGTGCGCTTGGCGATGACCGGGGTCTTTCGAAGGTCATCCTGTAGGTCGGGATAGAACTCCGCATCCTCACAGAGCAGCGACAGGTGCAGCAGCTCTGAGTCGGTCTCGATAAAACGCATGCTTACCGCCAGATCCTCGCGAGAGCCCACGGCGACGAGCTTCTGACCCTCGTCGGCCTCGTCGCGCTGGTTCTCGATGTCCATCAAGCGCTGGATCAGATTGAAGCAGGCGATAAAGTCCTTGGCGTACTCATCGGCCTCCACTTTCTGCTTCTCATAGCGTCGCTCCAGCACTTGAAGCTCATGGTGCTTGGTGAACGGTGCGCCTTGCTCCTCAGCGAAGAACAGCTCGTCCTTTAGCGCTTCCAGCTCGCCCTCGATCTCCATCGCCAGACTCGCCGCCTGGTGGGCCTTGTAGCTGATCTGGTTGAACTGGCTGCTCAGTGCGGGCAGATAGCTGGCGTCAGTGATGAACCAGCGGCAGCGGATACAGTTCTCCGGCCCGTGGGGCACTGGGGCATAAGCGCGGGAATGCACGACTGCGGCTTCCTTAACGACGGGGCCGCCGTTCCAGCAGCCGCCCAGCGTGCTCAGCTCGTCCGAGCGGACGGTATTGCCGCCGACCAGGCACAGCCCTGCCGAGCGGTGCTCCCAACCGATGGGATTGCGGTTAGCGAGGGCCGCCTCGACTGATTCCTCGCTGTTGCAGGCGGTGCGAGCCTGGATCTGGGAGAGTTCCGCATTCTTGAGAAAGGTGCGGAGCGAGGCTTGCGCCTTGGCATCCAGCGCCGCGTGCGCCTCTTCCATTTTCTCCGCCATGACGGAGGGGGTGATTTTGTTGTAGTAGATCGTCATCAGCAGGCGCGTGTGGCCCGCCAGAAGCTTGGAGACCACCGGCAGGGGCAGGGCCGTGTCCATGGTGAAGGCAGTGATCAGGGACACCCGGAGGCTGTGCAGTGGGAACAGGGTCTTCGTTTTAGCCCCGTCAGGCGTGTCGTCCGGGTAGTCTTCCACCAGTTTCAGTGCGGTGCCGTCGCTCAGTTTATGGCCCGTCGCTGCCAGGTTCTGCTCCAACTGAAGTAGCAGTTGATGCCAGGACAATGCGCAGGAAAGCTCGGTAATCGGCTTGGTGCGGTCTTCCGCGCTTTTTGCGCTGGCGTCCCGGAACAGGAAGCAATACTCGCCCATGGCCTTCAGTGCGGATGGGCTCTTGGTCGCGCCAACATGCTTCCTGCCCAGTGTGCTCGCATGGGTCGGCGCAGTGATCGGGTTGTACTTCTCCTGCCAGTTGCGCAGCTTCTCCAGCCAGTACAGCAGTTCCTCGTGCTGCCAAGGAATCGTGTAGCCGCGATCCACTTCGCCCTTGTTCTGATCTGCGGTCTTGTTGGTGGAGACGTAGAGCGCGGTGGCGTAGGTCTCCGTCATCGCATCGTAGGTGCGACGGAACACGCCCTTGGCGTAAGGACGCTTCTTGCTGCCGTAGACGAAGGGATGGGTATTCGCTACCCAGCGCCCGCCCTCATAGCGCCAGGTATCGGCTTCGCCGGAATCGAGAAAGCGAACCTGATAGGTGCGCAGCGGCAGATGCAGCTTCACGAAGAGCAGCATTGCGGTGACCGGCGACCACATCTGGTGGATGGTGGTCTTCGTGTTTTTGCGCTTGACCACTTTGGCGCGCCATACGCAGTCGGGGTCGTCGCGGTCGATGATCTCGGGCTCCACCTCGAACCACGCGTAGAACACATGCTCATGCGCCCACGACCAGTCACGGAAATGGCGATTCGTCCAGCGGGCGTTACAGGCAGCACCTTCTTGTGAGTCCTCTTGCTCGCTGCCGTGAGCGTAACGGCAGAGGATCTGTCGTAGCTGCTGAATGTAGCGGTACGGCAGCGGGTTCCTGACGGTCTCCTGCGTCGAGCCCTGTTTCGCGATCCGCTCGCAAGGATTCGAGACAATGGGTCGTGCGACACCGTGATCGTCCTCGGCGCTGTAATGCTGCTCGATGACGTGGTCGAAGAAGGCAGCCACGTAATTTACATACTCCGCCTGCACGCGCTGATCGTTGACGCCCGCAGCCTGCATAGCCTCGACGAACTCCTGGGACGACGCTCTGTGTCCGGCATGCCCCTTGAAAAAGGCCGTGACATCGTTGGCGTAGGAGGCATGGCGCATCAGGTAGGTGACGAAGAAATGACGGAGAGCAAAATTCTTTTTTTTTAATTAATTTTTTAACTGAATATTTAACTGTTCCATTACTGGTAGAAAATTAATATTAAAATTTATTTTATTGGTTGAAGATTGAACTTTTTTTTCTGAAAATTCTTTTCTTTTTTTGTTTTCATTAAAATTGATGTATTTTGTTTTAAATTTAAATACATAATATTTTTTGGTAGAAAATTAATGTTTTGGGTATAAAATTCAACTATTTAATTGACAATTTTTTTTGGTTGAAGATTCGTCTTAGTTAAAAAATCATTTTTTTTAAATAAAAATTGAAGTACTTTGTGAAAAATTCGTTTTTTTTTGTAGCTGAAAATTAATTTGAGAAATTTTCCATTAAAAATATAACTATTCCATTTTTCGTTTTATTTTATTTTCTTTTTGAAAAATTTAAATATTTTGTTGAAAATTCTTCTTTTTTTCTTAAAAATTAATTTTTCGAACTGAATATTTAAATATTCAATTTCTGGTGAAAAATTAATCGTTTTTAGTTGAAAATTGAACAATTTGGTTTAAAATTGATGTATGTTGTTGTAAATTCGCCTTTTTTGGTATAAAATTAATTTTCTTGTTTGAAAATTCAACTACCTAATTGAAAGTAGAACTACTTTGTTAATAATTAATTTTATTAGTTAAATATCTCTGTGATTGAAGATTTAACTATTTTTTTTTTAATTTTTGTTTTTTGGTTGAAAATAATTTCTTTCAACTGTTAAAAATTTATCTTTTTATTTTAAAATTCAACTGTTTGGTTGAAAATGGAATTACTTTTTTAAACATTCATTTTATGGGTTGGAGATTTAAAAAAATTCATTATTCTTCTTGAAAATTAATTTTTTTCTGAAAATTGTACTATTTCATTATTGGTTGAAAATTGATCGTTTTTAGTTGAAAATTGAACAATTTGGTTTAAAATTGATGTATTTTGTTGTAAATTCGTATTTTTTGGTAGAAAATTAATCTTCTTTGTTGAAAATTGAACTATTTTGCTGAAATTCCTTTTTTTTTGTTAATAAATAATTTTTCTGAATATTTAATTATTCCATTATTGGTGGAAAATTAATGTTAAAATTTATTTTATTGGCTGAAGATTGAACTTTTTTTCTGAAAATTCTTCTTTTTTTTATTTTCATTGAAATTGATGTATTTTGTTTCAAATACATAATATTTTTTGGTATAAAATTAATCTTTTGGGTAGAAAATTCAACTATTTAATTAATAATTCATTTATTGTTGAAGATTCGTCTAGTTAAAAATTCATTTTTTTTTTTTGAAAATTGAAATATTTGGTGGGAAATTAGTTTTTTTGTAGCTAAAAATTAATTTTTTAAATTTCCCATTAAAAATATAACTATTCCACTTTTCGTTTTATTTTATTTTTTTTTGAAAAATTTAAATATTTTGTTGAAAATTCTTCTTTTTTTCTTACAAATTAATTTTTCGAACTGAATATTTAAATATTCCATTATTGGTGGAAAATTAACGTTACAAATTTATTTTATCGGCTGAAGATTGAACT